>JAMKPZ010002556.1:0-39792 GCA_024699675.1 Amphibolis antarctica
TTCATTTCTTGTTAGGGTTTTATAACCAATAATGTATCATATGCCTCTATTGTTCGTTTTTTGGCAGAGGCGGAGAGGAAAGGGAGGGAGGAAGCCGAACGGAAAGCTCGGCTGGATGAAGCATTTGAAAAGCAGAGACTGAGGGATAAGGAAATGGAGGATAAAAAAGAGAAGCTAAGAAAGGAGGCGATCTTTGGGGCACCTGTGGAGCGACCATCGGCGAGGGTTGTGGAGCCTGCATTGGGAGCACCAAACCCATCTGAGTCAGTTGCTGCAGCCACTGCTTCCGCACCTCCCCCTGGTGGTAAATATGTTCCCAAGTTCCGCCGCAGTGAGGCTCCGTCTGCACAAACATCAGAACGTTGGGTTAGACCGGATGATCACCCCACACACCCTAGTGATAGGTGGCGTGCCGAAGATCGAAAGCCGTCTTATTCTGGCAGTTCCAATAGATTTTCTTCTTCGTCATCGTCGTCATGGTCAAGGTCACGAGGCTGAAGATTCACCTTAGTCTGAAGTTTCGGCACTGTGGTTTTGGAATCAATGTGTTACTTGATGCTACTTTATGTTTGTTGGATGGCTGAGAGATGATGAATGATATGCGTCTTATTCTGCTGGTCGCTCTAGGTATTCTTCACATGGTCAAGTTCGCGCGGTGGATCGTTCACTTTTGTCTAAAGTTTCAGCACCATGGTTTTAGAATGAAAGTGTTATTTGATGTTACTTTGTGTTTGTTGGTTGGCTGAGAGATCATGGAGAACTGCGATTCTCATTGCTGGGACATGTGATTCAAGCGATTCACTTTTGTTTTTCAAATTTTGAAGATTATGATAATTGTTAACAGTTTCATTGGAGTATTTTTTTGACAATTTTTGTTCACTATAAATGCATTTGATAATAGTTCTTTTCCAACTCCAAAAGGTAGATAAATGTTTCGTGTGAGAATAACTTTTTCAATTTTGGAGCAATAAAAAGTTATTTTTGTAGATTTTCTTTTCGGACGTTATTTGCTTACATCGATTACTGAATCGTTTTAAGTAATATTAATATTAAAATTATATTTTTTAATGTCATGTGATTTGTTATTAATATTAAAATTATATTTTTTAATGTTGATGTGATTAGATGTTACGATAAGACTGATATGAAAAAGTTATTTTAAAAATCTACTTATGTTATCATGAATTTAAGAGTAACTTTTTGGATTTAGAAGTCTTCCCAAACAAAGTTAAAGTTGAAATTGGAGTTGTTTCTGTAAATGAAGTTGAAATTATATAGTAATTTAGGTGATAAAAATTTATATATTAAAATTTATATAGTAATAATGATGTTAAAAGTAATTTTAGGAATTTGAAGAAATTGAAAACAAATGAAACCTATATTTTAACTTATAGGGTTATTATAATGTTGTTGATATTGCTTTGTCTTCTGGGGAAGTTTTGGGTACCATGTAAACTCAATTTCTTATGAATAAACCCATGTAGTTGAGAGTGGAACAAATACCCAAAAATAAACTTAACACTCCATATTAGTGGAGTATGTCTTTTTTTAATAAATGCTTATTTCAAGTATAATTGCAAAATATTTTAATTAATTTCTTTAAGTCTTTCACAATATTTTTTAGGAACAGCGACACCATAAAAACCCTAAGAGGTTGGAACCTTAAACCTTAAGGTGTGGGGGCAACAGTGGTGGACAGAGAAAAAGAATTGAGTAGATCATCAAAGAGACATGAAAGAAAAGAGTCAAATAGATCAAACAAACTTTCCCTTGACTTAAGTTTAAATACCTATAAAATCAATTTTTTATGAGTATTTATAGAGAATTAGGAACCTTGTAAATATTGGCATCTACATGTATGTATTGACATCTATGCATGAATGCTTAGAGAATTCACTGATGAATTTAAAGACTTTTTAACTTTTAAGTTCATTTGATTTTTTGTGAATATTCATATGAATGAAGGGTGTATATGAGGATAATTTTTTTCAACTTTGAAAGTTAGAATTAAAATTAAAATTAATTTTATAAATAAAATTAAAATTATATAAAAATTTATACGTTAAAATTTATATGGTAACATCTTAGGATGGTTGATTTTGCCGTTCAAGAAAACGTGTCTTCGTATTGATTGTCATGTTTTTGGTTGACACAATCAATTTTTTTTTTTAAATGTTTGTCTTTCTTAAGTAAAAAGAAAAAAATTGAAATTTTTATTATTATTAAAATATTAAAAATTTATAATTTTTTTTAATTTTTTTAAAATTAAATATAAATTTTACTATCTTTTCATAAAGTATATAAATAATCTTATAAATTTTTTCGTTTTTAAATTTTTAAAATTTTAATAATAACAAAAAATTTAAAATTTTCTTTTCGTTAACTTTTAAAAGACAAACTCTCCTTTAATGAAGGCCAATAAATCCGTATCTAATTTTTGTCACGTTCGTAAATCAGAGGTCATACGCCGCCGCCCACCACCGCCGGCCGGAGCACAGATAGACACGCACGCACAGACGATCGGTGGGTGGGGCCGGCGTCGCGTTGGGCCGACGCACCACTACGCCTGCTGGTCGCCACCACCGTGACGCCACCGGTGACGCACTTCCGTGGACCTTTAGACGCCCGCCACCGCCACCGCCACCGCCGTCGTCGTCGTCGGGTAAGTACCGGAGCCGCCTGCGCCGTGTGTGGTCACAAGGTGCGTTTGCTTACCGATCTTTGAAACTCAGGTCAAGTTTGAAGTCAGATTTCAAGAAAATTAATAAAAAATTAAAGTTAACTAGAATTGAAATTGAAAAAAATAATGTAAGTTTGTAATGAATATTTCTATTTACTTCAAAATTTTAAAGGAGATTTGTTTCTTTAGAAAGTATAAAAAATAGTAAAAAAATAATAAATCAAATATAATTTTATTTTCTACAATTTTTCATATTTTTTTTGTAGATACAACAAATCACCCTAACGTTAAAAACAACCTTTGACTAATGTTAAGTGAGTATTTACACACATGAAAATGGTGGAAAAGGAAATTACGAAAAATGACTTTTCTATTGACCAATTTTGGTAAGTTATTTGTGTCAATGGGAAATGATGAGAAATTGGATAATTTTTCAACATTTTTCAAGTAAGTTATAGGAGAGGTTTGTACATTGGAAAATATGGAAAATGATAAGAAATGATAGAAAATAATAAGTTAAATTTCTTATCATTTCTCGTACTTTTTCAATAAATCTTTCTCTTATGTTCATGACTTTTTAGACCTCCATTTCTCATCTTCCCCTTATGAATAGACGGGGAACAAACATTAGATGAGCTCTTTCTTTTCATTAACCTACGATGCCACCCCTTTCTCTACATTAACCTATGGTGCCGCTCCTTTCTCCACCAAAGGGTGTGGCAATTGAAAGATCTTGCACCAGCGAGCAACTACAATCAATTGCAAAAGGAGGAGAATGACAATGGTGAAAGAATTGATGTTTGGATGAATGGAAGTAAGAGTAATTATGTATTGGATCTTTGTTACTCTCCAATATATAGAAATAGTGCGAAAAGATGAGCGAAAGATTTGATAATTAAAAAATCATCAATATTTAACTATTTATACTATTATACGGTTATAACAAAAATTGTTGTGTGAATATTACAAAAAGGACTTAAGATAAAACATAAAGGAAATCCAGGACATCTTTACAACTTTTCACAAAAAGACTTTTAATAAAAAGATAAAATCTTCACCCTCCTCCTTGAGATGGACTGTATATATCTTCTGTAGCCATCTTGCTCATGTGTTTCTCCAAAAAAGACTTCCCAAAGCTTTGGTAAAAATATTTGCTAACTAGTCTCCACCTGAAACATAAATTGGGATAATAATCTTCTTTTCAACTTTTTTATGAATAACGTGTAATCAATTTCAATGTGTTTAGTTCATTTATGCATAACTGGATTTTTTGCTAAACTAATTGTAAATTGACTATCATTGAACAATTAATTTAATTGGTGTAGAATATTTAATGTCAAAATTAGCAAGTAAATAAACTATTCATTGAATTTCACACACTTTTATAGCCATGGATCTATATTCAGTTTCTGCTAAATATTTTAAAACAGTAGATTGTTTCTTTGATTTCTAGCTTATAATATTCTTGCCAAAGAAAATACAATATCTAGTTGTGGACCTTCTTGTCATTTCACAATCAGCCCAATCTAAATCACAATATCCAGATAAAATCAGACTATTATTGCTGTAAAAACGCAATCCTTGACCTAGTTTGTTCTTCAAATATTTCAAAACTCTAATGGCAGCATTATAATGATCTTCTGTAGGTTTAGTCATGAATTGACTAAGATAATGATTTTCTGAAGATTTTATCATTTATTCTTGTAAATAAAGAATAATTTGCCTTTGATTCTTTAAAATCAAGATTCTTCAAGACTCTAACAAGTTTAGCAAACCATTGTCTTGAAGCTTGTTTTAATCCGTATATAGACTTTTTTAACTTATAGATAGAATTTTTTGAAATTTCATTTTGTTTGAATCTAAGTGGTACAGTCATATAGATTTCTTCATCTAATTCAACATAAAGGAAGACATTATTAATATCAAGTTGATAGATATTCCACTTATTAATAGCAGCAAGACTTAATAAAATTCTAACACTAGTATGTTTTATAACAGGTGCAAAGGTCTCATTAAAGTCAAAACCTTCCTTTTGATTGAAATCTTTTGCAACCAATCTTACCTTATGCCTTTCAACATTTTCATCAACTTTGTATTTTATTTTGAAAATCCATTTACAACCTATAGGCTTTTTAGTTGGAGGTAGCTCAACTATATCCCATGTTTTGTTTCTTTTCAAAGCATCCAACTCATTTTTCATGGCTTGAATCTAGTCTTCACTTTTTATTGCTTCTTCATAACTAGTTGGTTCAGTAGGCTTATTTATATTTTCTAAGTTTTTATAAGAATCAGACAGCCTATGATTGGTAACATAACTAACAAGGGGATACACACTTTTCTTAGAATTACATATGTAATCTTTGAGGTAATAAGGAGTTTTATGTTCCCTAATAGGTCTCTCTGTATTATTACTGATAATTTCACTATCATCATCAAACTGTTGTGTTATTAAATCACTATTTTGATTATCATTGCTATGAGACGATTGAGATCTATTTAGAGATAAGTCATCATAATAATTTTGTCTATAATCACTACAGTCTTGATCATTAAAATCATCAGACTTAAAAGGAAAAATCTTCTAAAAAATTAACATCCCTACTAATTATGAAATCTTTAATTTCAATGTCATAATCTATATCCCTTTTGACCAAGGGGATTGCCAACAAGAATACATTTTTTAGATCTAGACGAAAATTTATTTAATGGATTCAAATTAGTAGCATAACAAAAACAACTAAAGGTTCCTATATGATCATATTTGGGAACTTGTTTAAACAAAAGTTCATAAGGAGTTTAAAAACCAATAACTGAAGATGAGATTCTATTAATTAAATAAGTAGCCATAAGAACACAACAACCTCAAAATTGTAAAGGAATAAAAACTTGGAATCTTAAAGCTCTAGTAATTTGAATAATTTGTTTATGTTTCCTCTCAACAATACCATTTTGTTAACGGGTATATGCACAAGAATGTTGATGGATGATTCCATTATCCATAAGAAAATATTGAAATTCTTTAGAAAAGAATTCAATACCATTGTTGGATCTAAAAATCTTGATAACTTGATTAAACCTAGTTTTAATCATTTTCAAGAAGGATTTGAATATATGGATAGTTTCGGATTTATTTCTAAGTAAATAAACCCATGTAGCCCTTGAGTATTATTCATCAACAAAGGTAATAAAATAAGAAAAATCATCTATAGTAGGAATGGAGAATTTTCCCCAAATATCAAAATGAAGTAAATCAAAACAATTATTACTTCTAGACATGCTATTAGGAAATGAAAGTCTACTTTGTTTGGACATGGGGGCAAATATCACATTTAAAATTATGACGTTGATCAAGATTATAAAAATGAAGATATTTCATGAGATCAAATCCAATATGTCCTAATCTAGCATGCCAAAGTTTAAAATTATCAACATCACTTATAGAAAGGTTGGAGAAAATACTGTAATTTTGTATTAGCAAAAAAGCTCAATTAATTTCTTTCCACCATCCAATCATTTTGCTCTTGGTCAGGACAAGACAAATGTTAGATTGGAAAATAACTTCACAATTTAGTTCATGATTTAGTCTACTGATAGAAATTAAATTTATTTTAAAATTTGGAACATATAAGACATGCTTTAACATAATTTCAGACATTAAATGGACCGTTCCTTTATATCTGATGTCTATTTTATTTCCATTAGGCAAATGAATAATCATATGGAAAGAAAGTTCTTGAAGATTAGGAATTTGATCTTTATTATGACACGTGTTTTGAAGCACCCAAATCAATTAACCAAATAAAACTACTTCAAGAATTAATCAAACCTGTAGCATTACTTATAGTTGGCTCATTTTGTTGAATAATAGTTAGGAGCTTTTGATATTGTTCTTGTGTGAAGGTCAAATTCTTTTGCACAATCACATTCACTTCAATCTTACCTTTATTATTTCCCTGTTGAATGGGGCCAGGATGAACCTTGTGAAGTTTATGGCCAGGTGAAAATCCCAAGAACCAAAAGCACTTGTTTGCAATATGGCCTATTCCTTCACAATGACTGCATGTAGGTCTGATCCTTTTGGAATTCTTATTGTTGGTGGAAGCTTCTTTCTTGAAATTAAAGGTTTTTTGTTTGAAAGTAGTCATAGTAAAAGACTCAACTTGTTTAAGGTTAGTAATCTCTCTTTGCTTCTCTTCTTGAAGAATGAGAGAATGAACATGGCTAATAGAAGGTAAAGGTTCCATTAACAAAATAGTTCCTCTAGTAACAGAATAGGTGTCATTTAACCCTAATAAGAACTAGAAAACCTTTTCTCTCTGTTCACATTCAGAAAAACTTTTATGCCTCCACATTCACAGGTAGGCAAAGGATTTAAATCAGGTATTCATCCCAAAAAGCTTTAAGTTTGGTAAAATAGACTGAAATTCCTAATTGATCTTGGGAAAAAGTAGATATTTCACGCTTAAGTTGTAAAGGTCAAGAGTTATTGCCTTGACCATATCTATCTTTAATATCCTTCCATATTTCACTAGCTTGGTCAGAGTACTCAACGCTAGCAGCAATGTCACTGTTAAGAGAGTTCACGATCCAAGAATGGACTAAATCATTACATCTTGACCATTGCAAATACATTTTTAGTTGTTCAACAAGATCAAAAATACTTATGGTCCCATCGACAAACCCTAGTTTGCTCTTAGTATTAAGGGCCTTACTCATTGCATGCATCCAATTGAGAGTTATCCCCTTCAAGAACTTTGGAAATAATCTTGATAGAGGGAAGATCACTTGGATGTATGAAAAAGAGGCTAGAAGAATTGATGACAAGAGTATCACCACCTTCTTTAGCCATAGATGCAACGAAAAAACAAGAAAACAAGAAAAGTCAAGGAGAGAGAAAATAGGGTTTTATAGAAGTCGCAAAGAGATTCATGAATGAAGACGATGTAGCGAAAGAAGAAAGTAGCTTCGAATGATAACAGAGAAAAGGAAAAAAATGGTGCAACCGAAGCTCAAGAGGAAATCACCAAGGATCAAGAGAGGATTGCCACTCAGAAGAAAAGGGAAAGTAAGGAATGGGGCTCTGGTACCATGCGAAAAGATGAGCGAAAGATCCGATGATTAAAAAATCATCGGTATTTAACTATTTATACTATTGTACGGTTATAACGAAAATTGTTGTGTGAACATTACAAGAAAGACCTTAGAGAAAACATAAAGGAAATCCAAGACATCTTTACAATTTTTCACAAAAAGACTTTTAACAAAAAGATAAAATCTTCACAAATAGTCTTTTCGTATTTATCACAGAAGTAATTAATTTCTTACCATACTAATTGAAACCCCTAATGACCTTCTCCATTGATCTTCAACAACACCCATTTCTCCACTAGAGGAGGCGACAACCCCCAATAGCCTTCCACATTGATCTTTGTCGCCACCCCTTTCTCCACCTCTCAACAACACCTCTTTCTTTCTTTATTTCCATCTCTTCAAATATCTTGGTTTCTACATTTTTTGTTTTCATGAATTACTTTATTCACATCAAGACTTCTACACGTCATTTATTTGCTCAATTGTAAACACCGTGACTCCAACAACCTTTGCTAGTAAAGATGAAGAGGACTGACAATGCTTTTAAAAAAAATAAAATGAAAATACAAAAATTCTAAAAAAATTTATATTTTCTAATTTTTTTATTTTTATTTTTATTTTCTTAAATTTCCAACATGCACAGATGGATCCATACATAATGTAAGCTTTCAAAACAAATAATAGACTCAGTCATTCACTTTTTTCTTAAAAAAATAAACATTCTCTTATCTATTTATAGGGCAAGGACCTAAAAAGTAAAGCGATACTAAGATTTTATACTACAATATAAATATATATGGGTTCATTATGTCTTTGGAAAGAATGAAAAATTATACAAAATGATGAGGTCATCATTTTTCATACTTTTCAAAGACACAAACCCCCAAATCACAAGGTATACTTTTCTAGATGTCAAAATGTCTAAGATTTTATAATATATTTATGCGATTTTAATGTGCATAGATAGATATAAACCAATAATGGATATATGGCTCAATTAATCCTCTTTTACCTTAAGGGGGGGGGGGGTTATGTAGACAGAATTGAGGGGAATTGAATTGGAGGGAATTCAATTTTGTCCAATTCGAGTATTTGTGCGGATCTTCTCTGATGTAATTTAATTCCTTCATGGAATTCATTTAAAAGAGGGGTTCGTAATTCAATTTTGACATCCTCTTTGTGAATTAAGCAGAATCTCTTCATCCACTTCCTTCCATGAGACATTTTGTAACTTTTGCATCTCTTAGAAAGTTAATTGTTAAATTTTAAAATATATTAATTTTTTACTATTTTTTAAAATAAAAAATAAATTCAATTCTATTCGATTCCATTTATGTGCAAACACTAAAATTTCAAATTCTGTTTGATTCTATGATGTGCACAAATATTTCTTTATTGAATTCAATTCCATTCAATTCAATTCTAACTAGGAAATGAATTCTTAACAATTCATTTTCGTCTAATTCTATATACACAAACGGACCCTAATTAAGAGACATTTCAATGGAGAATAATTTTACCCAATTGTTACTTTCAAATAAGGGTCCCAATCTTCTAGTGACATCTATAGGTATTTAAATTTAAGTCATTTTTTGAATATTTATTTTCTCCATTGAAATGGAGTAGTTTGAGAATTTTGATGTTCTAATTTAGAATTGAGGAAAGAGGTAGAGAGGTCCAAGAGGGAAGGAGAGGAAACAATGAGAATCAATATTTATGCATTCTCAACTGTTAAATTGAATACCTATAAATTTAATTTTTCTATAAATACTTTAGTATTATCTCTTCAATTAATTATGCTTATTCATACTAAAAACTACATTAGCCTAGAGATGTCAATTGGGCCGTCCTCAGTCGGCCCAACACGGTAAACTATGTCGATCAATGGCATGACACGAATAATTATTCATGCCTAGGCTGGCACAACACGAATTTTGGCATGAAATCGGCACGACCCGACCCAACATGAGACTGCGAGGTGGGCTATCGAGGGGGAACAGCCATGTAGGGGGAACGGTCGCCGAGTTGCGAGGGCAGGGGTGGATCAGTCGTCAAGTCATGGGGCCAACGTTGGGAATGGTCGTCGGGTCGTGAGTGTGCGCGGTTGGGGGGGCGAGAACGAGTCACAGGTGCACATGGGTAGGGTGGTGGGGGGAATGGCTACCGAGTCGTGATGCTGGGTCCCAGGAAGAAGAGCTGAAGATGGGAAGAACTGAAGAAAAGGGGAAGAATTGAATAAGAGAGGAAGAAGATGAGAAGAAGAGGAGAGAAGAAGAGGGGAAAAACCAAAGAAGTGAAGAACTGAAGAAGAGCCGAAGAGGAAGAAGGCAACAATTGGCTGGCGTGCAATGGTCGCATCCTCAGGGCAAAGGAGAAGAAGAAGAGTCGAAGAGTATGTGTAACTGCACGTTATATTGATCAAAATTGGATTTTACAAAAAAGATTAATAGGATTTAGAAAAATTCAACATCCACATATTGCTGAAACAATTTTTGCAAACATTATGAAAATTTTTAAATTATATGAAATTAGAAATAAAAAAGGTAGTATAACTTTTAATAATGCAGCTAATAATACGGCAACAATACTAATGTTTAAAACTAGATTAAGTCCACCAAATGATTTTAAATTATTTCACCAAAGATGTATGTGTCACATAATTAATATTATTGTATAATTAGGTATAAAAGAAATTGAAATTGTTAGGAATGTTGTAAGTTTTATAACTAGTTCAGAAAAGCGACAACAATTTAATAAAACATGTAATTCTTTTGAAATGCTGCATAAAAAATTTTCTTTAAATGTTCAACATAGGTAGAGTTTATTATATTTAATGTTAGAAAATATATTACCATATGAAATTCCAATAATAATATCTATGTATAATCGTCATCATTGTGATGATTATCAAAAATAATTAAGTGTTGATTATTTTAAAATTGTAAAATATTTTATTAAATTTTTAAAACCTTTTTATGATGCAACTGTTAGATTATTAGGAATTTATTATTCTACATCTGTCTATGCGTTGCATCATTTATATGATATTTCACGAGTTTTTAATAAATACGAGACATCCATTTTTTCAACCAATAGTAAATAGAATGAAACAAAAAATTTTAAAATATTGGAATGAAATCCCTATATTATATATTTTGAGTGTATGCTTAGATCCTAGGTGTAAAATAAGATATGCTATTAAATTAATTAGGGGAATACAAATAAATTTAGGAGTAGATTTAGGATTAAATGTTAATTCAATAAAAGAACAATTAAATCAAATGTTTGATTTATACGCACAGAGATATGGATTAAGAATAGAACATTCTTCTGTATTAATGTCCACAATACTAGAATCAAATATTGAATCATCTTTAGATTCTTAGGCATTTTTACAAAATCCAAGATTTAATGAAGATATTCCAACAATATTATCATCATACAATTATAATCTTATATTATGTAGATAAGAATTAATTACTTTTAATTCAACCAATCACTAATCATTATTATTTACTCAACATTCTAACTTAAATACATTTGATGTTTTAAATTGGTGGAGATAGCACTTAATGATTTTTCCAATATTATCAATAATAACAAATGATTTATTAACAATTTTAGTGTCTTCAGTATCTTGTGAATATGTTTTCAACATGAGTGACAACGTGCTTGATGACCGAAGAAACAAACTTAAAGAAGATATAATAGAAGCATTAATGTGTGTAAAAGACTAAGAGCTTGCTCGACTCCATGAATAAGATTAAGTTGAAGAATTTACAGAATAACTCTCAAACTTAAATATTTCATAATTAAAACATTGTAATTTTTCAATTTGTAATTTTTTCAAAAATGTAATTTAATTTTTTTGTAATTTTTTTTAAAATGTAATTGTAAATTTGTAATAATGTAAATATAAAATATGCAATTCATTAATAAATAAAAAATTTAATTTAATTATATACATTGTTGTCTTATTTATCAAGTTGTTGAATGCTAAATATTGTTGATTGCTGAATTAAATTTAAATATTAATAGTTGAATACTTGAATATTGAATGTTGTTATTTGTTAATTAAATAAATATTTTAAAAATTAATTATTTAAATATTAAATACATATAAATTAATTAAAAAATCGTATCGATCAATATCATGTCAGTCATAGTTTTTTTCGTACCAACGGACTATACTTGGACCGATTCATTGGCTTTGTAAACCGTACCGATACAATACAAATTTCGTACCATGTACATGTATACATTAGCCGTTCATTTAAACCAGACAATGAAAGAAAATATTTTCCTTTCCTTTCCTTTCCTTCCCTTTTCTTTTCTTTTCTTTTCTTTTGTTTTCAATAACTCAATTTTCGTCGTGGAGAGTGAAGGAAAAAAAGTTTAGAAAATAATTATTTTATTTTTCGTAATCCATATAAATCGAATAATTTCAAAAAAAATCACGAAACTTACATCTCCTCATCAAAACGTCCAAAAATGAAAAATACAAAAAAAAAAAACTTTTAACGTCATTATGACTATAAAAGTAATTTCTAGTTACAACAAAGACTGTAATTAAAGTGGTAGTTGTACTTTTAAAATTAATAAGAAATTGTGTAAAATTGTAGAAAAAAATAATTAAATTTTTTGTTATTTTTTATAATTTTTTATTATTTCCCTATGATTTTAAAAGCACAGATACCTTATAAATGTAGTAATAATTACTTTTTCATGAAAGTAATGGTGAACATATATATATATATATATATATATATATGTATTTGTTGTAGATGTAAAATTAGAGAATGTAATGTTTATATTTTTTTAAAATTATAAGATTTATGATGTAAATATTTTTATATAATTTTTTATATAAAATATTAAAATTATTTGATAGATATTATTATAAAATTTTATAATATATAATAAAAAATTAATACTAAAAAAATTTTAACCAAGACCATAATAAATAAATAAATCAACGAATTTTCTAGAAGTGAAAAGCAACCGTGCACGTCATCAACTCTGTACCGCCTGTCACGTGACGTCACGGAATCACAGCCTTTGCCGGTCGGCGGAGGCGGGGCCCACGCATGCCGCCGACGACATCCCACGTCACGAACAGCGGCACGGGTCGACGACTACGTCGCACCGCGTGACGTCATCCACCACCATGTCATTATTATATTACTATATCTGATATACATATACGCATCCACCCCTCCCACCGCTCCTCCGCCGCGCACCCACCCAATCGAGCTAAGCTATGCAGCAGGCGATCCCCTACAGCAACGGGCGGACGTGGACGCCCCTGTCGTCGCCGCTGGCGGCGGCGGACCACGGGCCATCGACCAGCTCTATCGGCGGCGGCGTGGTGTCGCTGGTGAGGGAGACGCCGGTCGTGGTGCTGGGCAACAAGGACTGCTGCATGTGCCACGTCGTGAGGAGGCTGTTGCTGGGCCTGGGCGTCAACCCCGGAGTGTACGAGGTCGACGGCGAGGACGACGCGGCGGTCGTCCGGGAGCTCAAGGCCGCCGTCACGCCGCACGCGCAGGACCTGCAGTTCCCCGCCGTTTTCATCGGCGGAAGGCACGTCGGCGGACTCGACGGGATCATGGCGGCCCACATATCCGGCGACCTGGTGCCCATCTTGAAGGACGCCGGCGCTCTCTGGCTTTGATACATCCGTTGCTTAATTTGCTGCTGCAAAAGGCTTCGCCGCTTCGGCTTTGCTTCTTCCTCCCATAATTCTGCAATTTTTCTTTTGTTCTGATCAGTTGTTGGCATCAGATTCCACCTTTTTTTTTGTCTTTTTTTTTTTCTTTTTTCTTAGTAGTGTCGTGCATCCGTGAGTAACTTTTTTTTTTTTCTTCAAAAGTTAAAAAGAGTTAAAATTGAAGTTAATTTAATCAACGAAATTAAAATTATATAATAATTTAAATGATAAAATTTTATATTTTAAAATATGTATAATAATAATAACGTTAAAAATAATTTTAGAAGTTAAAAAAAGTTACTTGTAAACACATCTTATGTTTAAATAAAGATTCAAATATGAAACTTTAGGTATCATTTTTTTCTCTCTACTTTTAACTTCAAATTAAAGTAATTTTTGAGAAAATAACGAGAAAGGAATCGAATGAGTTAAAAGGTGTTAACACAATTACTGAAATTCTTTCTTTCTTTCTTTCTTTTAGAAGGTTAGCTTAACGAGAACTTTAAATAATCTAATCATAATCAATAAGAAAGTAAGGATAGTAGATGTTTTGACTGTGTTTGTTTTTACGCTTTGACATTATTTAACCATATTTTTTATTATGTATCATAGCATTCTACAATATATTTATCAAAAAAATTTACATTTTTTATTATTTATAAAATTAAATCAATATCATTATTTTTTTAATCATAAATTGTAAAACTCAACTTACTTCGAAAAATACCTCAACAAACGAAATCTTCAACAGTAATAACATCAATGATGCTCGTGTGATTTTTGTAATCATTAAAAATTCCAAGCACAACATCCCCACTTGCATTGGAGTTTTCTGACTTCATTTAAAGTCAATTTTAATCTAACTTTTAAAATTACTTTTAATATTATTATTATTATATAAATTTACGTTATCTTACTTACTATATAAATTTAATTTTATTTATAAAACTAACTTCAATTTCAATTTTAATTATAATTCTCAAAACGGACGAAAGTAAAATCCAAACAAGACCTTTGTTTAAATCTTAGCATCACCACGTGCAGAAAGGAAAAAGTTGGAATAGAAGTCTTGCATCATATATCTTTTCTGGAATTTCTTCAAAAGAAAATGTGGGAAAATACGAAAAATTTAATTATATGTATTTTAAAAGGTTTTATTTTATTTTTTCAAGTTTACAGATGATATAAACACTTAGCGCTTTTTTTGTTTATTCAGTTTTAATTTTAATAACCGTGAAAAGTTAAAATTGAAGATAATTTTATAAACGATGTTAAAATATATAGTAAATTATAAAGTAAAATTTATATACAAGAGTTTTTACGGTAACGATAATACATAAAAATTTATGTAAAATTAAAATTAAAGTTGAAATTGAGAAAAAGAACGAAGAAATTTTTATTTCAAAATTTTCGAATTTACAGATTTTCCAAAAATGACGTGGTCGTGACGTTACGCTCGCGTCATTCTCCTTTTTTTTGTGCACGTTTCTTTTGATGGGACGTCGCCGGCCGTACGTTTGCTCCACCCATGACGTTACGTGGTGATGACACACATCTCGATTCTCGACCGTCCGTTTGCTCCACCCATGGCGTTACGTGGCGACGATGAGACACATGATACATCTCAACCTCGCTACTTCGTGATAAATCTATTTATTAAATGAATTTGTATCTTGTAAATAATTACAATAAACTTTTTCATCTTGTACGTATAATTTTCTTTTTGACAAAGGTTACTTATAACGTAAGCGTGCACATGTTATCCCTGTCGAGTACGTTTGAAAATAATTTTTTTAATTTTAAAAGTTAAATAGAATTAAAATTTAAATTTTTTTAGATGAAATTAAAATTATATAGTAATTTACGTGATTAAAATTTATATATTAAAATTTATACAGTAATAATGACGTTAGAAGTTATTTTGAAAGTTGAAAGAAACAAAAGCCAATAAAGCTATTGACTATTTGTACATGTAAGAAAATCAAAGATTGTGTTTATTAATAAGGTAATGTGAGATGTTTATTATACGTTATTAGTTAACTATAGTAAAATAAGATTTAAAAAAAGAAATAATGGTAATTATATTACTTTAAAAATTATATCATAGCTAAAAAAATAACACCTTATCCCACACCAATCTGCCTTGATAACAAACATAAAATGAAAATTTGATAGAAATGTAAAAAAAAATGGAAAAAATTACAATATTGTTTATATTCGTTATGGAAAGTCCGAAAAATTTTGTATTTGGATGTAAATAAAAATTGTAAAAATTAAAAATTTTAATATTTTAAATATAATGTTTTTAATATAACTTAAAAGGTAGCATTATAAATTTGAATTTAAATCTTTGTTTGTACGCTTGGAATTCATGAGAAGGTGAATTCATGGGAATTTATTTTTTCATTGATTAATTTTTTGGAAGCATTTGTGTTGACGTAAAATGATGAAAAATTTAATTTTTATCATTTTTCAATTGAAATATAACATTTGAACATTTCTCATCTCTTATTTTTTATATTTTTGCTTTAAAATACAAGGAAAATTCAAAAGACCCTTAATATGCATCGTTTTATTTTTAAATTTTTTCTCGTTTCGCATACATGCAAAAAAAACCCTTATTTTTGTAGTTTCTTGTCAATTTCTGTTATTTTAATTTTTCATATATTGTCGAATTCTTGTTATTTTATTTTTCATCATTTTCAAATACATAAACAAATCCTAAAAGTTAAAATTCTTACAATTTATTTATCTATCTATAATACTAAAATATGTGTTACTAATACTAATTTATCAATAAATAAAGTCAATATCAAAAATCTATCAATAAATAAGGTCAGTATCAAAAATATCTCTTGTAACAATTTAAAAGGAGTTGTTTTATTACGCAGATACGAGAGTTTTCCTGATATTTGTGCAAAAAAATTTTGTTATCAAAAAAAGTTAAGGTATTGTTTAAAAATAATTTCAGTTAACTTTAAAAGTTAAATAGAATTAGAGTTAAAATAAATAAAATAAATGAAATTACAACTGTACAGTAATTAAAATAGCAGAAATTTATATCTTAAAATTTATACAATAATAATGATATTAAAAATACATGTAAATTTAAAACTGAAATCGAAACAAACAAAACGAAAATCACACATCTTTATTTCATAAATCATAAATCTTAAATCATACAAACAATATATTAAAAGAAAATTTGAAGTTTTTTGAGTCTACACGATAAAAATAAATAAATCATTAAAGTATTGGTAGATATAAATAACCCAGATTTTGATTATTGATTTTAAAATATACGTAACAACGTATACGATAATATTTCTGAAGTGATAATTTAATAGTTAAAGATCTTTAATTAATATTTACGATCTTTTTGAAATCATATCTACGATAACAGTGAAATATTAATCTTATTATTATGAAATATTAAAAAAATAAGGATCTTAATATAAATTTTTTTAATTTTATTATAATATCAGTGGTTTATTTATGAGTACGTTTGGAAAAGTTTTAGATTAGTTTTAAGAGTTGAATAAAATTAAAGAGGAAAGTTATAAAAAAATAATTAATTATATAATAATTAATATAATAAAAATTTATATGAAATTAAAAGTAAGAGAATTTTTTCAAACAAAGCATGTGTATTTAAGCTCTGTCCCATAACCATAAATTACCCTTACGATGATAATGACAAGAGAATTTTTCAATGCAGTTTTTTATTTTTTTTACCATGATCTTTAATTAAATACATAAATATAAATATTACAAATATAAATAAATATAAATCTTTATTATCTTATTGAACAATCTAAAAATCAATATCTTTTTTATTTGATAAATACAATTTTAAAAACTACCTTTTACTATTCTCAATGTTAAAAAAATTCATAATAAATGTAACTTAAAAAGTGATCTTCTAAACTCTTCTTTTCAAATAAGATGTCTATATGTTTAACTATCACATAGACAAATAATAAGATTAATATAAAAAAATTATCTTAAAAATCTACCAACGTAACTACGCTGTCCTAACGTTGTGAGCAATTTTTACATAAAATAATATTTAATTAAAAAATAATTTTTTTCCCGGAAAAACTTTTTCCAATGCCCAAACCCTCCAAATGATAACTCTTTCGGCTATCGGCGATCGCTTACCATTTCCCGCCATCGACCGGAGGTTGGGGCGGGAGGGCCAGCGGACGGGATGGCGTCGACATCGTCGCCTCCGGCAGAGGCCGGCGCGGTGAGGCGATTGGCGGCTTCGGCCAACGTCACATGCTCGGACTACCAGTCTCTCATCCTGGTAAATGCGATCTCCACTCCGTCATTCTTCCCTAACCCTAAGCATCCGGCTGACCCGCTTTTATCCCGCTTTCCCTAGGAAATGCGGAAATCCGTGGGCTTGATGAAGGGCTTGGCCGTCGATCTCGAGAAGGAGAACCAGACTGATATGGTGCGGGTACCTCCAATCCTGGTTCCTGCTCATTTGATCTTCTTTGTGGTTGTTGAATTTTTCCTTTCGATTTATGTAAAAGGTTAAGCAATTGGACGATGCCGTGTTGGAGCTTCTGGCATGTTGCAGCGATTGCGCACATTACTCGTTGGCAATACAGGCCGTGGGTAACGGATATCGGCCGTCATCGGACAGGCATCAGGTAGAGAAGCGTTATTTTTGTTGTTTTTTATCACCTCCCATTTTGGTGTTTTCCTTTCAGGAAATGCTAATGAAAAGTTTTCATCCTCTTTTTTTTATCGAATATACTGCATTTTCTCCTTCATTGCGTTTGTTTGATCTCAGCAAACGAATTTCAAGGCAAAGTTGGAGGCTGAGTTAAACAAGGTTATGAAGGACAATGTGTCCCTTCCGCAGTCTGACCCACTGTACCGGCAGTTCAAGGAAGTTATTTGGGTACTTTTCAAATTCTTTGTTTTCTCCTTCTTTGCTGCTTCTACTATTCACATATGCTGCATTTTGAATGCATATCACTCTTTCGTTCTCCCCAATAGCATTGCTAGGGGACATACTTGTTGTGGCACTGCCTAGTTAGGTTTCTTAAGTTTTATCCATTGCAAAAATCTTAAATATATTTTTATAGAATCAGTGTCATTAAGGCACCATTGCTTGTCGCTTCAGGTGAGGAGGTGAGGCATCCCCCTAGCATCTAGACAATAAGGGAGGTGAGCCCTTAGGATCACCCAAGGTGCCTCCACCCTGCATGCTTGAGTTGCCTAAGTAAAAGGTTAAATAGGTAAAACAAAACTCAAACCAACTAAATAAAAACCCTAAAACAATAGCCCAAAACCCTTGGCATCCCTCTTCCTTCCCACAACCTGTGTCTGTCTGACCTCTCCCTCTATCTCAGTACCTCCTGTGTTTTTGGCATTGTCATCATTGTTGGAAGCACCACCTACCGTGTAAGCCTCCTCTCCTTCCATTGGCATTCCTCCCAATCAGTCATTGGTTCCTACTCCCTGGTCATAAGGCATTAGTTTGGGCGAATTTCTCTTTTTGTGTGAATCACGGGAATCTCCCATGCATACTGGCATGTAGCTACCTTGCATAGGGATAGAATATTCACGTGCTCCATTGGACATTTTCTAGATGTCATAATGCTTGTTGGACCCATCAGTGAAGCATTCCATTTATAATATAAATCCTAGGAGATTCAATTTGGGCCTCTATTATTTGTTGAGAAGTTGGGTCTTTGCTTAGCTGGCTTACAGAAAAAGACTCAGGTATGATTTGGATGCGATTTTCAGGAGGGAAAATTTTATAAAAGCGTAATTATGTCAATTTTACAGTAATGAAGATCGTGAGATTTTTGGTTATTATAGAAAATTCTATTGTAATGTTTCATAATTTCGTCTCAATTTTAGCATTGGATTTTGTACCAAGAGTAAACCATGCAAAATTTAAAAAATCGGTCAAAATTTTCCTTGATTTTTGGAAAAATAAACTACAGAGTATTGTGCAAAATCTTAGGATTTCAAACAAAATCTGAGACATCAACTATCATTTGGGTTGAATTTTCATCAAAATCGTGAAATGGTAAAATTGAGAGTTCCAAAATTGTAGCCAAACGAGCCATCAAAATGATTCTAGTTTTGACTCTTCAATCATTTAAAATGCACTATTGGATTGATGTTATTTTAGTCAACTTATTTTAAAAATCACATATTAAATATTCCTTTTGAGAATTATTCGTTTCGATTTTCTTTAGCTTATCACTCTCGTTCTTTTAATCTTTTCTCCTTGTTTAGGTGTCTTCTATCTTATTGCAGGATGATAGGAAATATCTCTATGATCCTATATTGAGGATTTTAGCTAATCACTTAAATATCTTCTTGAAAGTTCTCTAATCACTTAAAAAAGAAAATCTTATATTGCGGAAATTGAGACCATTCAAGGAGATTTGGAAAGAAAAATATATTGAGGATTTTTTAGATCTATCATTAATTTTTCTTGAGGATTTTATCTCCATCGTTTTGCTGTTAGTCATTTACTTCTGGTACTTATCAATAAAATTGGATGTGTGTGTTCCAGCTGGATTTGTATTCGATACATGGTTAATTCAATAACAAATACTCTAACATTAAGCTTGCATATGTTATGCATGACCAATGCACTTATCAATAACGAGTCTCTTATTTACACTAATTTTCTATCTCTTGGTTGAAGACAACTATGTAGCAAGTGTGCTAAACATACAAGGGGGCCTTTTGGACCATACTGAAGGATTTACTCATATATATACCATGTGGTAGGGAAATTTGCTGCATGATCAATTGGAGGCACGATTATAACATTACAGTAATATGAAACAGGTTCAATATTCTTATATCATATTATATAACTTTATGCCCACATGCTGTTTGAGAGGTGTTGACGTTGGAACTTCCAAGTTTCATTCATCAGAATAGTAGGCAGGCTCAGTTGTTTCGGTGCCAAGTGCTTAAACAACTAAATTCACCTGTTTGTGTTTGATTTTCCTCCTTGCAGTATATATGTATTTTTTGTGTGTTTCTTTTCGATGAGCATATGTACTGCCAATTTCTGTGCTTGTACATTCCAACTGAACATATCAGAATGTAGTTTTATATACAACAGATTAGAATATAATGCAATATAATATAAGGTAACGGAATGATTTTTACTTTGCACATATCAATTTTAGGGCCTGTTTGTTTGATGGTAATCAATTTATGATGTAATGTAATATTATTAAAGTCCATTCCTTAATTTGATTATAAGGTGTGCATTAGAAATCAATTTAGATGTCCAAATGCATAAAGAAGCATTAATCCTCATGGAAAGAAAACACCCTCAACGAGAAAAGAGTATGTTGGAGAATCAAATCCTTGTGCAGAATGTTGGAAAACACTCTCAACTGATAAAGATTTTTGTGCAGAATGTTCATCATCCAGGCGAACCAATGCCTGGTGAAGAGCAGGAAGAACTTGTGATGTCTAGCACACAGGGCAATCTTTTGAATGCAAAATGCCCAATCACAGGAAAGGCTGTCTTTGATCTAAAAAGCCCTGTGCGCTGGTAAGATGGTCCATTTTTTATCCTTCTTTTTGAATAAACATTTTCTTGTTGTAACTGGAAACATTATGCAGGATGATAACACGTGTTTAGCATAGCAGGGAGTCTACCATTGTGAACTAAATATACCTTCTATCTTGCTTAAGTGCTTTTAGTTGGACACTTTGAAATGTATTTCTATGCATTACTTTCATTAGACAACGGAGGACCAGTCTTTAACACAATGGTTAGGTTGTTTTATTGTGACATGGAATTCACAGATTCAAATCCTTTCTCAGTCCCTCATTGAGGGATGTGCCATGCACTGAGTTTGCATTTTTTTATTTTCACAGGACAGATTTTCAACCGTTAGCTTTTTAACCTCTTTTTAAGATACTGTTAGGGATATCTTAACATGAGATTAGTCTCCTAACATGCTTATTTGTTGTGTACAGATCGTTCACACATGCTTTGTTTCTCTATTGCAAACTCGATGGTTGATGTTTTCCCGGTCTTCTCATGCTTTCTTATTGACACAATTGCTTCTCCGATAGGAAATATTTCTGATGGACCAATATTCATGAATGAATGAATAGGTGATAGATTTTTGGAATCCGTCACCTAGTGACGGATTTTTGAGGATAAAAATGATGATTTTTTTTGGTAAAAGGTGGTCCGCCACCTTTTTCTTGTTTTCCTGTAGTGTATGTTCCCATGATCTTTTTGCCTTCTCAAGTGTAATGACTCTTTCTCGTCTTCTCTTCATGGAACCACAGTCAGGACTGCAAGCATATTTATGAAAAAGAGGCTGTCATGCACTACATGAACACTACACTTCCAGAACCCAAATGTCCCGTGGCAGGTATCTCTAATCTCCATTTTGCCTTTTCATGTTACGTTTATTTGATCATTTGATGATGTTGATTCAAACATGACGCACTTGTCACTTTAGGCTGCCCCAAGAAATTAAGAACAGCAAAAGTAGTATGCGACCCTATGCTGCTTGTTGAAATTGAAGAGGCTCGTTCTAGAGGTGATGATACATTAAGTTCACAAACGGTAGAAGATTTTAGTGAAGGTGATGACAGCTGATCATTAGGCATAGTAACTTTGAGGGGTTTGTGCATCTTTGGAAAATATAGAAATGAAACTTGGAAAAATTTTCTAGATTTGGTGTTTGTATAAGACAGTAATTTGGAAAAAAATTTTAAAATTTTCGATAGTATAAATAGTAAATTTTTTCAGATTTACTCTTCTCTCTCTTATGAAATTTTACGCAATCATTGGAAAAAAAATTAAGTCTTGCCTTTGCATCCGTTTCTCGTGTTTCCTTCGCCCTTGTTACATCTTGCATGTTCCTTCATCTAAGTAGCTCTTATGTTTTCACCGTCGTCAACATGAGCATTGATTTCCTCTCAATCGCTTTTATTGTTATCGTCACTCATGACTCGAATTTAGGTATTCTCTTTTCTTCATCGTCACTTGTAGATTTTTCAAGATATGATTTTTTTCATCATTACTTTTTCTTCGTCATCACAATTGATTTTAGTTAATTTGTTTCTTTAACATGTACAAACAGATTTTATACGATTTTTCAAGTTCTCTATGATACACACAAATACCCATTCTAAATTTTTCTTTTTCTGAATTTTAATTTTCTTTACCTTTTTCTTTTTTTAAATTTTTAACGTGTACAAACGAACTCTCTAATTCAAAGGAAGGAATCGATCTTTGTTAGCATGTTAGCGCTATTGCCAGGTTTGCTTGATGTCTATTGCTCCATGTATACACATAGACAGATTGTCTAGATTGATTTACTGGTGCTTTTTTATATGAATAGCTACGCATCCTGTGCTATGTACAGAAAGAGTGCAATTTTTAGGCAACTTTATGCCCAAAAAAATTTGAGGCAAAGTGATATGTAGTCCAAATCTAAAAACACCACTAACTGCCATAATCTCATTTTCTAAGGGGATTTATATCAATGGAATTGGAATGAATTAAATTGAAGAGAATTTAATTCTATTTAATTTAAATATTCATATAGAATATCTTCAACGGAATTCAATATCTTCACATAATTAAATAGAATTTATATAAAATAAAGTTTTAAAATTTAATTTCAATTTTTTCCCTGTGAATCGAGTGGAATTTACCTCTCTCCTTTTCACATACATATTACAATCTTCGCATATCCACCTCTTCTTGCAGTCGATCGTCGCTATTTGTTGTCGTTGGTCTTTGCCTTATACTATGGTAGTTGTCGTTGGTCTTTGCCTTATACTATGGTAGTTGTCGTTGGTCTTTTCTCTCTGCAGTCGTATTGGATATGGTCAAGATTAAAGAAAATAAATTGTTAATAGATTACATGATCGTATCATGAGAAAAATGTGGAACAATAACAACATATGTGAATGTTATGTTGTAATATTATTATTGTGTTATGTATTTAATTTTATTCAGATAATTTTTATGTAAACTATTTCTTTTTTCAGAAATTAAAAATTTTCTTCCAAAAAATGTATTCCATGAATGATTAAATTTTGAAATATATTGATTTTTTTATTTTTAAAATAAAAATAAATTTAATTTTGTTCAATTTCGAGTATACATAAATACTAAAATTTTGAATTTTTTTTAATTCTACTAGGTACAAAAATACCTCTATATTAAATTTAATTCAATTTTTATTAAAAAATAAATTTTTAACAATTTATTTTCATTCAATTCTACCCTGGCCTTTAAAGGAAAGTTGATACTAATTGATTCAATAAGTATCAATTCTTATAAGGATCTTAAGTGTGATTGTGTGATTACATGCTTTCCTACCAACAAAAATGTATTTTTCGTAACTACATTTTTTAAAAAATGTTGTTTCTTTAGGGTATATTTGGGAATAATTTTGTTTTCGGGTGTTAGATAAAAAGTTAAAGTTAAAGATATTTTCACAAATGAAGTTAAAATTGTATAGTAATTTGTATGATAGAAATTTATACTTAGAATCTATACAGTAATAATAACATTGACAGTGATTTTAAAAATCAGAAGAAGTTGAAAATAAATGAAATCTAAGGTTTCGTTTACCAACCCTATTTTTCTATTCTAAGAGAGGGGAAAAGTAATTTTCATGTGAATGATTTTAAGGTGGAAAGAGGAGAAAATTAATTTTAATAATAGAAGGAATGAAATAAGGAATTTTAATAGGAATGTAATGAGAATATTTTTAAAAGCCAAGAATAGAAAAAAATAAATGATGTCTTAGATTACACTCCGAAGTTAAAATAAATAAAAATTAATCATCTTTTAAAAAATAAACTATTACTTCTTGGCTTCTTCGTATAAAGGGTGTATTTATTGTAAACGTAAAATTAGGTAAAATAAATTTTATATATTTTTTTAAAATATTTATAATATAAATATTATGATATAATTTTTAATATAAATTATTAAAATTATTTAATAAATATTATCGTAATTACTATAATACCTGATAAAAAATTAATGTGTATAACGATGAATGCATAGAAAACGTCCACGGTCCACCACACAAAGAAGCCAAAAGTTAATGTGTATAATGATGATGTGTTCGGCCGCTTCTCGCTTCTGCCCACTCCTTCCTCCCTTGTACGGTGTCGGACGGTTCCGGCTTCGTCGCCGCCCCCGCCCCCAACCGCGACGCCTCCCTCTCCGATCCATGTCCGGCTCCTCCTCGCCGGCGCATCCCGTCACGACCGACGCCGTGGCCGCGGCAGATCCCACGGCTTCCTCACGCACACGCCAGAGGTGGAAGCCGACGTGCCTGTTCCATTCCCAGGGAAAGTGCGCCATGGTGTGAATCGGGACGCTCCGATCCCCCTCCTCCTCCTCCTCCTCCTCTTTTCCCCGTGTTTGATTTTGGATGATTCTCTTCGGATGAACTTGATCTTCAGGTTTTGCCGTTTGTGTGTCCTTTTCTTCGTTCAATGCAGCTGAATGAGGCAGAGCATCTTGAGAAGTTTAATCATGATCTATCTCTGGAGCTTCAAGTGGACAACGTTGGATTGCTTACACCTTGCTCTCCTAACTTGGACAGATTTCTGGTTCTTGACTTGGAGGGGAAGGTTGAGATTCTTGAGTTTCCTGTTGTCATGATTGATGCCAATACTATGAGCTTCGTAGATTCCTTTCACAGGTACGACCTCTTTTGAGGAGTATCTGAAGCTTACATGATCGATTTGTCTTCCATTTTCTTAGAAAATTTGTTTTTCTGAGGTTTTTATGATAATTCTATTGTTTCATTTTGCTTTCGTTCTGCACTTTATCGATCTCTTTCCGTTTAGGATTCTAATTTTTTCTCTGTGAATCGTTTCATATCTTCATAAACAAATCACGTTTAGCAGCGAAGTCTACTTTACATTAGCATGAAAGTGACGGTTTAGATCGTTAACACTCATTTAGTTGGCTTTGTGCCTTATTTCGAGCTTAGGTGATTATGGGAAAAGTTGTGATGCGTTCATAAATTGGTTTCAAATTTTAAGGTAGTAAGATGCAGAAAAATAATAATGTTTTGGCGCTATTCTTTTTATAAAAATATAAAATAACATCTTAATATAGGTATTTGTAGTAATATTTCCTAAAAATAACATCTTAATGTTACCAAAGTAATATGTATAAAAGTGAAAAAGGAAAGGATTTAATGGTAAATATAATGTAATGTAGTGCAACACAATGTACTATATCATTTAGTGAAGAGCATTTTGGGAATATGAAGAAGGCTGGATCACATTTTCATTTTTATGATTATAGATACAGATATGTCGTGTATGTTCAAAATTTGACATGTGACCTGCCTCCTTGTAGGTTTGTGAGGCCTGTCCGCATGGCCGAGAAAAGAATTAATGAATACGTTGATGGAAAATATGGAAAGCTTGGTGTGAACCGGTAGGGATACTATTTGTGTCAAAAGTTTATTCAGGAAGTTCTCCATTCTCTTGTAGAAGTTGTGCTAGACCATGGAAATGAAAAGGCCTCTCGTTATTCAATTCAGTATCCTTCGACATCACCTTATTGTCAGTCATCTTCTCTACACAATTTCGTGGATTGACTTTTGAAAGGAGCTATATTGATGTCAGCAAGTATAAAAACACAATTCCCTCCGGTTGTGCATCATCATAATATTTCTTTCTCAAATTGCTAAAACTAAATTATTTGGATGTGTAGTTTGCAGGTTCAAATAAAATTATTCTTTCTTACAATAAGATTTTAAATCCACTTACATTTCTGTATTTACACTTCTGACCATTGTTCTTTGTTGAAATCCCATCTAATTTTTTATTTGATGGTCTTAGCACACTAATATTTAAGATTTATGAAAACATGTGATCTAGATGCTTCAGTTTACATGCCTATTGAAATTGGATCATTTTACTTTATCTATTTCACACACGCATACACATATATAGATAGACACAAACACATCAGTTATTTGAGATGTGCCTTGATCTAATTCATCAACTTGCAGCGTATGGCATGACACTGCCATACCATTCAAAGAAGTCATTCAGGAGTTTGAGACATGGTTGACATCTCACAACTTATGGAGACAGGAACATGTAGGAAAACTTCATCGAGCTGCTTTTGTTACTTGGTTAGTTGGTTGTACTGTGTACTGGTAAACAACTGGATGGATTGATATGTAATTCCATTTGCATCATTCATTTGCTGGAAAATATGCAGTTTGTTGTCATTGTTCATGCTCACCATACCTGGACGTGTGTCCAAGGAATTAGGCATTCCATCTGATGTTGTAAAAATGGAAAATGGGCATTGTACAAATTGAAAATTAAAAATATTTCTTAAAATGGGGTTTAAATGGGCTTTTTTGAAAAAAATAATAAATATAAATATATTCACAAATATGTAAGATCACAATCATAAAAATAATTAAATAAAATAATTTATACATGTAATACAATTTCAAAAACTTATTTTTATCATGTGTAGTTGTCAACAACAATCCAAGTGGTTTAAACACATGAATCCTTTTCTTTCAAATAATTCTATCTATTTAGAAATCTTTAATTAAATTATAAATATAAATATTTTCTCATAATTTCTAACCAAGTAGTTTTAGGCTTTCCTCTAGTTATTTTAGTTTCTATGTAAGATTATAAGGTTATTCTAAAAGAAAAATTAACTACATAACATAGATTATCAGCATTAGATACTAGTATTAAGATTAAGAAGAGGACTAAAGTTGATAAGAATCTAAGAATTAAGTGGTGGAATTTAAAAGGGGAAAAGAAAATGATATTTAGAGATAACTTGTTAAAAGAAAGAATATGAGAACTAGATGGAGAAGTATATGAATTTTAGAATGAAAGAATTATTTGCATTAAAAAGATTATTAAGGAAATTTTATGAAAGTCTTGTCTGATAATTCCACTAGGTAAAGAAAGTTCGTGATGGAATGAGGATGTACAAAGGATGATCAAAGAAAAGAAAGATTATTATAAAACCTATCAGAAATTTAGAAATGAGGGAAATTTAGAGAAGTATAAGTTTGTAAAAAATGAATGCTAAAAAAATTATTAGTGAAGTCAAAAATTGGTTTTATAAGGAACTATATGATAGTTTCAACACAACAAGGGAAAAATATAATATATAAATTAGGTAAGGTTACAAAAAGGAAATTTAGATATCTAAGTAAGGTGTATTAAGGATGAAGATGATAGAGTTTTAGTAAAAGAAAATAAAATAATGATAGGTGATGTAAGTATTTTAGTAAACTTTTTGATGGGTTTACCATAAAAAACGTTTACATGCAAAATTTGAGTAGCAATACAAAGGATATAAACTATAGTTATTGTAGAAGAATTAGTAGTTTGAAGGTAAAAAGGCTATTAAGAAAATGAAATGTGGGAAAACCATTGGATTAAATGGTATTCCTATTGAAATGTGGATGTGTATGGGTATAGTAAATATTAAGTGGTTAACTAAGCTTATTAATATAATTTTAAAATAAAGAACATCCCAGATAAATGGAGAAAGAGCTCTTTAGTACTTATATTTAAGAATAAAGAGGACATAGAGAATTGTAAGAATTATCATGATATTAAGTTAACAAATCACTATGAAATTATGGAAAAAGGTAATTGAGTAAAGATTAAGGCAAAAATTAGTTATAAATTAGAATTATGAAAAGAGTGTCAAAAATAGGTATAATGTTGAAGGTATACAATATATCTATGAGATTCATGAAAGTTTTTTAAATGCTTAGGATCTATAATAAGTAGCAATAAAGAAATAATAGAGGATGTTATTCATAAAACTTGAGGGTAGATGAAATGAAAAAATGTTTCAAGAGTATAATGTAATGACTAATGAGAAGATATAACAAAAGTAACAATAATCTAAGTCATAATCTCACTACATTGGTTGGCTGCATGAATCTCTTTCTTTCAATTATTTACACAATGAGAAGATATTTTTAAGGTTAAAAATAAAATTTTATAAAACTATTATTTGTCCAATTATACTTTATAATTCAGAATGTTGGATAGTAAAACATGATCACGTATAAAAAGCTAGTGTTAATAAATATGCGAATGTTTAGATGGATATGTGGTAATACTATAAGAGATATGTAAGAAAATGATTTTATTAAGAATATAATAAGAGTTACACCAATTGAAAATTAGAGAAAATCAACTTCAATGTTTTGGTCAAATCATTAGAGATTGAAAGATGCATTAGTTAGGAGAAGAAAATAATTAGTGTAAAAGAAACTAAAAGTAGTGGAGACCTAAAACTACTTGGTTAGGAATTATGAAGAAAGATTTAAATTTTTGTACATTTACCAAAGATTTGACCATAAATAGAAATGTATAGAAGAAAAAAATTCATGTGGCTGAACTCATAGGGTGAGATTATGGTAGTAGCTTCTGTTGTAATTTTCATGATGTTGAATAATCTGCACCTTCTTACTTTCTTCAATTGGTGCTATTCATTTCCCTTTCTTCATATTTTCTTTGTAACATGAGTGCTCTATGTGGCATACTTGAAAACCATGCATCTTTTTTCAGTGGGAATTGGGACTTGAAGACAAAGATTCCTCAACAATGTAATGATTCATGTATTAAGTTGCCACCATATTTCATGGAGTGGATCAATTTGAAGGACATTTTCCTCAATTTTTACAAGATAAGGGTGAGCGGAAATTTGTCCAGTAATTCTTCATTTACTGTTGACAGTCATCATCTGCTGCTGTCTTCTTGATTCCTCTCATTGCAAGATAAATGATCTTAGTTTGAAAATACTTGTTATGCATGCCAGGCTACTGGAATGATGCCCATGATGAGGGAACTTGGCATTTCATTATTGGGGAGCCACCATCTTGGGATGGATGATGCAAAAAACATCACTAGGGTACTGCAGCGAATGATTGCAGATGGTTCGCAGCTGCAGATCACAGCAAGGAGGAGGTCATCAGGAAGTGTGGAGTTTCTCTTAGAGAACAGGATCAGTTGACCTCCATACATTTAGATATTCTAATCCACCAGTAATAGATAAAGCCTGCTTCTTCGTTCATAGGTATGTGAATGGATTTTGGTGGCTTTGATGTTTCTGAAGTCTCTTACCGTTTGCTGATTGCGAGATGCTGTACTCCCAAGTATATCTTGAAACACAGATTGAACTCAAGAGTCAAATCAATGTGGACTAGTAGGTTCGTCATCAATTATTTTCTTTGGTTACTCCCAGATGCAGACTCTTGGATTGCAATGCAAAATTCTCAACAAAAGTGTGAGCATCTCGCCATTTTCTTTGGCTTTGCCTTTTTATTCTCAGCTGCTACTCTGCATTACCACTTGTTAATGCATATCGAAATTCAGTATTCCTAAAATCTTTTGTTGACCGCTTCCCCATTTCCTGATGTCTATTTGGTTCGGTGCCAAGAAAGAAGTGTATGTATTCAGTTAAGATTTGAAACTTTGTGAAAATTATGCATTCATGGACAATTATTAACTGATTTTTTGTTTATTATAGAGGGATGGGGCTTGAACGGGATCACCTTATCAAAAAGCATATTGTGTGGTTATCTCTAAAAGCATGTTGTAAAGTCGACCTGCATTAATGGCTTTTCTGTTAGATAAAGTTAATTTACCTTTTTAAAAAATGTTGGTTTTTAGTGTGATTTATCTAAAACTTGTATTCGTGGCTTAAATGGAATAGAATGAATCGCTTAATTTGTTATTAGAATGGATCATAAATATCTAGCAGATAAGAAAATAATAATATCACAAATGCTACAAGCATATTTTATTATACAAGTAGTATATTCTTGTAAAAAGAAAAATCATTTTTATCGGTTCAAGTTATGAACTTGAGTTGGGATAAACAAAGTCAGATTTGGGTTAATGTTAAAATTACGTTTCTTCATTGCTAGCTATTATTTGACATGAAGTGATGACACATCTGTGTTGCTAAAATATCAGATTCTACTGAAGGTAAACAAAGTGGAGTTATGTTTTGTTAAGATTACACTTTATGGTGTTAAATCAACTTTAAATGGTTGAGTTGATTAAATTTGTGATTTTATAATCTTCAAATCGTGATGATGACCATCCGAACGTGCCTATGTTATATATTCTATTTTTGATCTCTTTACACCCCATCTAGTCTCTGATGATCCCTTGAACCTCCTCAACCTTTATTTCATGCTCCCAGTTATTTACAGAAGAGTATGTTGATGTCAACAATAAATTTATTTATGAAATAAGAGTATTTGATGTTAAATCTTAACATTTTTTTCTTTTCACGCAGACTTCATGAAAATAAACTTTTTCGATTTATTTTTACTGTGCATGCACCAATAATAGAAATAGACCCAATTATTTATACACAGAACTGTACTGCAGATTCAGTGTTGCATTTCACAATCATAATAAGATTTGCCGAAGATGTCAGCTCCTTGGTTTATCAGCAATTTACCTCAAGGAATAGATCTTGTTGCTTGTTTTTAGCTAACGAAATCAGAAGATGATCTCAGTCAGGCATTTAGGATACACCAACAAATGTTAGTCAGAAACACACATGCAAGAAAACTATTATCAGGAAAAACATGGGCAGAAGGAACGAGGGAGTTCGACATATGCATAAAATAGTGAGATTTGTCAACAACAATGCTGTTTGGAGGAACAGGAAACATGAAAAATCAACTGCAGGATGGTACACAGCCCCAGCAGTAGAGAGCAAAATACCCACCACCCAAATCCCTTCCATGGTATGGCTGCATAGATGATGCTAAGAGATTCAATCAGCACTGCCATCCACAACGCATGAAGCCATCAGCTCAACCTCTTCAGTTGTGCATATAAAAAGCTTGGATACGGTGCTGCAGAACACCCTGCAAGAAAATTAAGTGATGACTGAGTTAAAGGAAAATGGCACAGGCACACTCAGGGGTAACTGGTAATGGAACCATTACTCAACTCCCAAGGGTTATCACCAACAAGCATCATATCATCTTCACCATCCGTGTACACCACTTGCCAACCTTTTCGGGTGTCGCTAAGAAGCCCTTCCATGCTGAAAAGCCGTTCAAGCTCCCAGATTAGATCGTTGTATCCATTGACTTTTGAAAGATCGATAAGCATGCCATCAACACACCCCTGCTTGTGGACCTGCAGTTTTGAGGATCTCATGATCAAGAAAGAGCAAAGGGGTTGCAATCCAGTGAAGGATTGGTTAAAAAAGGGCATATGAGGATTTCTCACATTGATGTAACCGTGACCAATGTGCATTGAGGTTCTTGAAGAAGTGTCTTCCATATTCAGCTCTGCGGATATAGAGGATAATGGAGATCCATCCGACTCACTATTTAGCACCGGAGCTGTGGCAGTCAATGAAAAGCCAAAAAGCCTGCATTTGTTTTTAACAGAGGAAATAGAATCAAGCTCCTTTGAATTGTCCCTAGTCAAACAAGCAGCAGCAGCTTGAACCGTGTCGTTTGGATTGTGCCCGTTAGAGAAGATGCATGGCATAGGCATGCTTTGCACTCCACTTCTCTTGTAGTGATGATTCCAACCATGAAAGGGTAACCGATTGCCATTTGACTGCTCAGAGGAATCAACCATATCATGCCCCTTGGTTCCATTCATGGGCAGTGCACATCCATACTGGGATTGTGCTTGTGGAAACATTAAGACAGATGGTGGAGACGAATCATAGCTAATGCTTGCATATGTCTGCTGCACACAGGCATTGAACCCTGGCAACGAAGTGGTCCACTGATTAATTGTAGGACAAGGAGCAGCATCTGCAACATCAAAAGTACTGGAAGCCCCATTTTTCTTCATTCCTACATGACAGGATGCTCCCCTGTGGAATGCATCTGAAAGAACCATTTCTTGACCTTGTAAGACCCCATTGAATCTAACAGATTCATCAAAGCCTATGCTTTTGTAAGGAAACTCTGTTTTCCCTACATGAACACCAACTGATTCGGCAAACCGATGCTTTCTCATCTCGGATTGCCGAGGATTAGGTACATCATCACTTCCACCGTATGGAGTTCTGCGACCTAGATTTTCTTGACCTTGCAAGACCTTCTGGAATCTAACAAGTTCCCCAAAGTCCGGATACTCAGATGAAGATGCATTGGTAATTGGAAATTCTGAATTGGACGAGGGAAGAATCATTCTAGCTCTTTTTGAAGCAGTGGGCGGCACGTAGTTTGAACCAGAGAAGGGACCAATAGGTTCTATTTCCCAAGGAGACACCCTAGTCTGCCTGTTTGGATCATCCTCCCATCTCACCTACAAAAATCACATCAAACAACAGGAAGCCTATCAGACAATCAGTCAGAACTCTCCAAGAGATCCGTGTTTGAGTGAAAATACACCAGAAATGGTAATAATAAACCCAATGCCAAATCTTCATGCACTTCCACTTTTCTACCTCTGGTGTTGTTGGTGTCAGAACATTTTGATAGTTGATACTTCACTGAAATCTTAAATTCATGCAACTGAAATCTTAGCTAAGATCCCTACAATGTTGACTGAAAATAACAACTGTGTGAAATAAGAACTCATGACGCGCAAATAGTGGCAAATATACTCAACCTGAAATATGTCTCTGAATTCCAGTCTAATATACCTTTTGTGACAGCAATTCATTAGAAGGGACAAATAGAATAGCAAGCAGACTATGGCCACATTCATGTAATGAAAAAAGCCACTCTCGAAGTAGCAGGGGGTGATTTTAAGATAAATATTGGGTGAACAGTATTTTTTGTGCATCAATCAAAGAGCTGAGTTGACATTTGATGTAATTACGGTAAATTTAAGTTAATTAGTATTTGTGTAATGATATAATTTAAGTGTAAAATATAATTATTTAAAGTATAAGAATGTTGATGTCATTGAAAAACATAATGAAAAAATTATGAAAAGAGTGTATTGAGAAACTCTTATGTTATCATGATAATAGAAATAATTCTGGGAACAGTAAAGAGTGGTTCGTGAACTAGGCTTATGACTATATTTGTTTGCAGCTCCAATTTCAGCTTTTATACTATAGCTGAAGTTAGTTGAAGTTACTATCAGTTAGAGCTAGAATTGTGTTTGGTTAGTGTTCTTATGAGTTAGCTCTTATATTGTTAATTACCTTTACTATGCAGTGTTTTTTTTTACTTTCCAAGCAGTGTAGTGTTGTTTGTCAATATTGTTTATCAGTTCCAACAATCTATAGTAACAAAAATTGGAATTTAATAAGCAAACAAGGCCTATGTAAATGGGGGAGTAGCTAAGATCCCTACAGGAAACAGCACAACACGGCATGTAAATGCGAGATGTGATACCCATTAGAGGAAGGAGTGCGACAAATAAATAATAAAAGAGCAGAAAAAACAGGATCAGACATACATTTAGGCATCTCCATTGTGAACCAGGCCATCTGTCAGAATCAATGTCACAGATCCCAGAGATTAAACCAGTGTACCTGCATATAAGAACTGATTAAAAGCATTTCAGAATTGTGAAATTTATAAGTTCCATACAACGTCCCAAACCTCTTTTCAGCTGCATCTTCACATTTGAAACGCATCTTAACCCTCGTTCCTACTGAAATTGAAGGATTTAAGCTTTTCAAGAATTTCCAGTAAGGAACAAGGAATTCTGATGAGCTAGACCTGCAAAGTTTTGTTTCAAAAAGCAAGAGATTTAACAATCATTCTAATTAGCTTAGGTAAATTGAAGATAGATGCTAGAACAGAATCAAATCATGAAAATGCTACTTGGGTCAATAGCAACACTTGCTACTACAATAAAAACTGTAATTTAGATAGCAAATACTGTTGGGAAAAATAGTCTTATATCGAAAACGATAAGTGAAACTGAAATTCTTATATTACTTGTGAGTTTTTTTTCACTAGTTAATTAATTTTAATAAGATAAAATTTACATGATATTAAAGTCACTTTATACACGTTACATATAAAACATTATATAAAGTATTCCAATAAAGGACTCACAAATGTAAAGACATATTGAGAAAAATAGTCTTACATCGAAAAAAATGAATAAAACTAAAATCATTATATCACTTGTGAGTTCTTTTCCACTAACCAATTGATTTTAATAAGATAAAATCCACAAATACAATAATTGATTCTTTTTGCAATCACAACCTTTTTTATTCTGAAATATGTATGGCTACTCGTTCATGCCATCATAGATGCCTATCATTCATAGACAGGAGTATATTGCCAATTCCTAAGCAGAATGAAAGGGATGAATGGACTGGATATAAGGTGCAAACTAACTGCTAGAAAAAAATTTATACAACATCTCTTAACCCACAAGGCCATACTAGACATATGCTATACATGTTGAGAAGGCTCCTAAAAGATACCATCTTTTGTTTTATAAGATAAAAAATCGGGTATACAACAAATCAAAAGCTGATGCTAGGTTTGTATGCAGAAAAGCAAATATTCCCTGATACATGTTAGTGAATATCACAGAAGCAGGGTAGTGGACCCAGTATAAGTTTCATCACTATCAAATATTAAACCTAGCTTATTCTGACATTTTTAAAAAGAGATTATTTCTAAAAACTGAGTAATGACATTTACACACACTTATTCATTTTTTAAACAACAAACATAACTTTTAATGAGAATTAACTAGAATTTGTTACAAATGGAAATCAATTTAAAGTTTCACATAAAAGTCAATGGTAGTGCATTATCTTAAGGCTTCTACTCTCTGACCTTCAGATAAGAAAAAGAAACATCAAGAATATAGTTCCAACTGAAAACTTAAGAAAAGTCGTTTCATTGGAACTAAAACAATCACCTAGTATAGCAACAATAGAAGACTTAACATTCTATAGACGACACTGATCAGATTCAGTAAGTCACATTCCAGCATTTTCTACCAAATGGGAAAGTTATTCTGAGAAACATTGATCTAATAAGCTTAAAATATCAAAGGAAATTTTATTCACCAAGAATAACATTTTTCAATTGTAAGAAAATCACAAAACATTGTTACAATGAAATCTGATTCATTCCAATAGGAAAAATCTATGTTCTATACTCCCACTTAATACAAATAAGTTAAACATTTAGAAATAACAGTCCTCTTGATTCCCAATTCCCTATGACAAAAAGTAACCATAGTCAATACCTTGATCCCAAGAAGGTTGGAACATGATTTCTCATCTTTTCATCAATTCTTGTCAATCAGTAAATCATCTGCTAAATTATGTAATTTATTTTTTTTGCCTAATTAAATAATTCTCATTGCCTTATATTTACAGATGCATATATAGGCCTCATATGCATGACCAAACTATCCAAAATGAATTTCTCTTGTATTATCCTCAATTAATGAAATTATATTCTATTTCTAATGAAATTACTTTCTATCTTATATTTCTTACAATATTACCATCTATTCATCTTAACATGCAAACCTTTGTTACAGAAATTTTTTACACATGCTCATGTTTCACTGGTCAACACTCTAAATGTCTTCCTCCACTTCATCACATCTACTTTAGTTCTCTATGAATAACATATTTTGCAATTCCACCCTTGTCGCTTATTATAGTTACAAATGTCTAAAATTATTGCTTTTGGGGATTTCATCATCATCCAATTTTTAATTTTATCATTGTCCCTTCATTATTAAACTTACAATCTCTATATTTAGTCCAAGTCATACTTAGTCTAAATCCTTTGAATTCTAAGAAATCTCTTTGCAATTCTATTTTAGAACTAATCCTCATGACTTTTATCTACTGAGACTATGCCAAGAGGTTTCATTCATAATTAATAAATGTGGGAAATTTTAAAATAAGCCACCGTCTTATGATCGTTCCCCCTCTTAAACAACAAAATAATAGATTCTTTTTCCGTAATGAATGTAAGAGATAGTAAGATACCTTGGATTGTAACGAATTTTGAACACATTTTTTGTACATATAGCATTGAAGACATCACCAAAATATTGAGGACTCAAGTTCTGGCTGTAAGGAACAGAAAAGGGCACATTGCTTTTTAGTTGAGATGCTTTCCGGACCCCTAATCTCAGTTCACCGTCAACACCCCTTGTGGAGAAAGCAACAAAAAGAAAGTATAAAAGATATGAAAGATTATTTTTTCAATGACCTATTAGTAATAATAAATTCCACCTAAGGAACAGAACAGCATCCCCTGAGACAAGCTTTTTCTTGTTTACAAATGCACTCCATCCTGTGGTAAGCAAGTGTCTGCGTGGTTGTCCTGCATATACAAGAAACTTCACACCCTTATTTGCTAACATGAGGCATAGTACACAATTTTCAAACAGAAATCACTTTAGCAGTAGTGGGATTTCAAGTTTATGAATTCAGGTTGGGAAAAAAAGGTAAGTTGAAGAAAATATAGTGGACGTTTTTATAAAATAACATAGTTAATTTTGAAAATGGAATAGAGAACACCAAATAAATGTTACAGATATCTATCGTGTACTCTCAATTGGGTTATAAGAACTATAATGGTAATTGAAGAACATGGAACAACTGAAGCAGGGCTTCAAAAATAACAAATTGGATAGATATAAATGAAGTATATCATGCAAAAGTAAATAAAATATTTTTTGAGGTTTTGAGCAAAGAAGTATTATTCAAAATCAAATAAGAAAAAAAGATTTAGGTAGAAAGGTACAAAATCTTACCAAGCTAATAAACAAGAGAAGGAAAAGAGTATAGTGCAGTTCAGAAAAACAAACAAAGAAAACAATGACAAAATAGAAATCATGACCACACACACAAGAATTTCCATCCAGGTTCAGAATGAACAGCATTGGTCATCCAGAAGGAAATGAAACAAATACTTTAAGTTGTTCCAACACGAGAAGTTGGAAAAAATCAAAATTTTATTGGATTGAAACTAAACGAAACATTAAGGAAGACATTTTGGTTCAGAAAAGGTTCCATTTCCTATCTAAGATTGTGATAAAATGCAGTTATGATCAAAGCACGGTTTCAAAAGCCAATCTCCGATGTGGATGTCTTGATGATATCAAAACTCAAAAGCAGCTTATTAAATAGATATCACACAAGGAACCCATGATACATATGCTGCAGACAAAATAGGAACACAATACCACGATATATATGGCGAAATTTCCACTCCTTGTCATGTAGGTCTTTGGCAATAAGCTCATGTGATGGCCTCTGCTGCATGTAATCCTACAGCAATGATGGAAATAACACAGAATAAAAATGCAGGGCAAAAGAACGAAAAATATGTAAGAGAAAATAAACAAAAGAAAATTACCAGGGGAGGGAAGCAGTCTTCTGCAGCTCTCCGAGGAACAGAGAAGCCACCATGGGTGCTTGTATCGGAAGCTGTAAGAGTCTTGCAGAACATATGGGGTATAGTTGGAAATGCAACCGGAGTAGAAAGCTTGTTGGCCTCCTCATCTTGCTCAGCCTCTCCATCTTTCAGCTGCTTCTCAACCTACTAGATCACATGTTAGAATATGCTACTATTCAAAAAACAAATAAGAACCAACACATGGGGCTGGCAAAATCCGACCTTAAGATAGCTTAATTACAAGCTCAACCAGCCGAAGGAAAGATTGCATAAATCAATAAACCAGTAGCTCAATTCAAACACTTGGGTACCATCAACCAAAATCAGTGAATGCCCAAGTCAATGTTAATGCAAGTCAAAAAAATAGTATGTAAAAACAGTAGATTAATAAACTCATGTCTTTGGTAACGAGACATTTCAACTCCAACAACTATGAAAAGCTAGAGTTTACATATGAGGGTTTATACAGTAATAGTGACGTATAAAAATTTATAGGAAGTTGAAGCTCCTCAGTTACCAAAAGCACCAAGTGAGGCAACACGTCTCTTCAGCCGGCAGAATCGATTTGCCAGTACAAAATGGCAACACAACAAGCACCCAATAACGATATGGAAGATGACAAGAAGAGCACATTGTTCAACCACAGTGCCCATGAGGGAGAAGCAAGCAATCCCAACAACAGGGTTGCATCTGCAAGCAGCATTGAAAGAAAGTGGCAATCTGCAGTGGAATAGAATAGGATCTCTCACCTCGCACTCAGCCACCAGCGACAATTGGGCGTACACTTCATCGGTTGCTGCCTCCGCCTGTGTCCAAGAAGCAAGAAAATGCAGGTCAAAACTCGTTCTTTTTTTGACCCAAATCAGATATGAATGGAAGAAGTGAAAGCACGAACAAGGAGCTTAATGTCGACAACGCGGCAGAGCACATGCGGCGGCACATCAAGCCGGCGTCGCTGCCCATCACCACCACCACAGATGGAAGCGTCACCACACATCTGATGCAGATGACCCTGAGGCAAATAGACGACCAAGCTCCCCTTCTTGGGGAGGAACACCAGTGGTCCGGCACAGGCATGCCACAGCTCCAAGCACACAGACCCCGAACTCGCCGCATCCGCTCCCGCAGCCGTCGTCTGCTGCTGCGGCGGCGGCGGCGGCTGCTGCTTCGCCTCCTCCTCGGAGGTATCCTCATCATCAACCGTATTCAAATCGATCCCCATCGAACCAATGCCTGACACGGATAACCCAAGAAACCCCGCGACGGTTTATTTGGAGTTGTGGAGCATACTGCCGCCGCCGCCGCCGTCGTTGACGGAGACCAGCAAAGACAGCGCCTTTTTCGGTCAGGCGAGAGACGGGCCGAGCATGACCCGATTGCCCATCGCAGCACAGCTCGCTCTCTTTTGGGCTCGGTGGTCCTCCTTTTCTGGCTAGGTAAAAAGGAGTAGAGCTGTAGGTGGGCAAGCCAAGGTTGCAGCCATGATGAAAGAAGGGGACGAGAACGCCACGGCCACCGCCACCGCCACTACCGGCCACCGCCGCCGCGATTCTTCGATGACTCCAATGTCCCTCCCCTTCACCTCCACCTCCACCTCCACCAATCCCGCCTCTGCAGCCGCTGTCCCAGTGCTGACTGCAACTTCACTGCCGCTACCACAATTTTTATGAATATCAATTATGTTAAGGTGCGTTTAATAACAATTTTTTTTAACTTCAAAGAGTGAGATAAAATTAAAGATTGAATTATTTTATAAATAAAATTAAAATTATATAATAATTTAAATAATAAAATTTTATATATTAAAATTTATATAATAATAATGACAGTGATTTTATAAATTAAAAGAAGCTAAAAATAAATGAAAGCTTGAAATTTAGCATTTTTTTCAGAAGTTAAAAAAAACGGAAATTAAAATTAATTTTGTAAATAAA
>JAMKPZ010002557.1:0-30339 GCA_024699675.1 Amphibolis antarctica
GGGGGGGGGGGGGCCATTGTGGTTTTAGAAAATGATGAAAATTTTAACTTATTATTTCCTATCATTTCTAAACATACAAACTCCTCCCCCACCCCCCGCCCAAAATCTGCTAATTAAAACTTACAAGATAAGGCAAAGGCATGAGAATATGAAGTGGAAGACAAGAATGATAGAGTGAATACTCCAAGAAATGAATGACCCCAAGCGGATGCACAACAATATTAAATTGACATCAAGTAAACTTAATTAAGTAGAATATAAGGCAAAAATATTTTTGGTTGTAATTTATTATCTGAAGAGCTGTAACATTTATTTTGCTTGAGTTCTAGATTTATATAAAACGTTACTAGCAATTTAGAGTGACATACAAAACACATAGGGGAAAATTCTAGGAAATAAATAGTTAATCGCAAGAACACTAATTGAATGGAGATCAGCAAACTAAATTAATGAAAATTGGTACACCAATGTTGCATAGAAAAATTAAGGGTGGCAAATAAAAATTGTGCTTATCACTTGTAAGTCTTTCACATTATTCAATTGATTTTAGTAAAGTAAAATTTGCATGGTATCAAATCTAGTCCATGTACATTACATGTAAGACGTTATGTAAAATATTTAAATGAAGGATTCAAAAGTGTGAGAACATGTTAGAAAAAAATAATCTCACATAAAAAATGATGAATGAAATTAAAGTCTTTATATCATTTGCAAGTTCTTTCACATTATTCAATTGATTTTAATAAGATAAAATTCATAAGTTCGTCGCATATCTTTTCCTTCAAAGGGCACTTATTGGAATTGGTTTGTCAATTCCAAGAGAGGGCTAACAAACTACCTAGTTGTTGGAAGAACATTTTCAACAACCCATTGTCTATAAAACACTCTCCAATGAGCTACAATTTATAACTTCAAGTAATGCACTAAATTCCTAACAACTCTTGTTCTCTCACCTAGCTCATTAATTAAATTGCATGTGCATCCACGTACTCTTTCATCAAAAATTCAAGAGTTTACTTAATTGTGAGGGATATATAGTCTTCAAAATTGTGTAAAGCTTCAAGTTTGGATTCAAACGTACGTACAAGTCCTTATGCTATAAGCATTTAAGGGTGGTGAAAATAAGATTGGCAAGGCGAATTGCCAAGAAAAAGTATAAAGTGGTATGGTCTACTGTAATCTATAGCTTCACCAAAGTGGTATTCCAAGTACAAAACATTTTCCAAATTATGTTGATTAACTATTTTAGACAAAATGATGCCAATTAGATGCAATAGAATTTGTATTAAAAATGTCTTAAGATGAGGGGAAGAGAGAATGAACATATTGGAAATTCATAAAATGGAAATGAAAAAAAATGAAAAATCCAAAAATAGAAAAACCAAAAAAATTTCCACTAATTTTTCTTTGTTAATTGTATGATGCAAATCTCTCCTTAAATTATCAAGAGGAAGGTGAAAGAGTAACAAACAATAGAAGAATACTATAGACTAATCTTCATTTGGTAATGAGATGTTCTAACTTTAATAATTATGAAGAATTGGTTGAGTAATTTTTCAAATAACATTGAAGTTGCTAATTTTTCAAATAACTTTAATAATGATAATATATGAGAATTTATAAATAAAAAAAACTTCATATTTCCAAATGAAACCAGGAGCCACTCGCATCCACCTGGAGCCCATCGATCTAAAAAAAATATTAACAACAATGTAGAAAGGAGAGAACGGAAAAGGTACATGAACTACCCTGCCAACCAAAGTCCTTGCACAATCCAAGCTTGATCTACACCCAAGAAAGAAAGAAATGAAAAAAAAAGAAAAGAAAAATAAAGGCTAATAATCTTATAAAATTAGATTATAGTATTCACAATCACATTACTTGCTAGTATTCAAAATCTTCCGTACACAAGACTTTGATGTGATTGTAAAGAGTTGTTTAATAAGCTGCTTATAACATAGAAACGAAAACATTAGATTATAGTAATCTACCATATTAATGGCCTATCCTATTTTTACAATAATCATCTTAAATATTCGATATTTATAATCACTACCAACCATGAAAATGGTAAGCAATCATAAACTTGCAAACAAACAAAAAACACAAAACCACCGCCAACCATCAAACTCATCAATGATTTTGACGTATGTAGAAACCCTAGTTTAAGGTCCATTGATGGTTAAGGTGCGCAAACACCTCGTTTTATTTACTCTGCATCAGTAGTGTTTGTTTAATTTACTTCTCATTCCATATAATCAAAACCCACCTAAACAAGCCTACGTCCAGCTCAAAAATCACTTCCCGTGACCTGTTTCGGGTCGGCCCAGTCCATCCTCATCTTATGCACCCAATTCGGCTAAGCCAGCTGCACTTGTGCGGCCCGGCCCAGTTCCAAGCCCACCGAGTTTGCGCGCCCCGAATCCATCACATCTCCCCGCCACTCTGGTCCACCTGGCCCGAACCACCTGCCGATCCCACTCATCCCATCGTCTTCCTTCCCTTCGCCCGTACACAGCCGTCGCTCAATTCTCCGCGATCCATCAATGCACACCATTTTAATTTTTAACCTTGCGGTGCCAAGGGTCCGCGTATTTTGAAATCCGATAATAAAAAAAGTGAAGATGAAAATTAAATAAATATTAACCTTCTTATTTTTAAATTTTTATCTGTATTTTTATTTTTTTTCTATTTAAAGTTTTCATTTTTGTTTTCAAAGTTTGTGTCCTTTGGGATCTTTGAAAAATGAAAATTAAGAAAATATTTTCGAATTTAAAGGTCGTGCATGACGATACATGTAGAGAAATTTTAAAATTTATCATCCACGTAAATACCAACATTTTCGAACTTTAATCACTTTCGGTCTAAAAGTTGTGTATCACTTCCCTCAAACTTTGCCCTTATTCTCCTACTCTTCAATTACTTCGATCCGTTTGTATTGTCGTCTCCCCTTTTCTCCTCTTATCTTTTGAATTTTATTGAAATCTAGTTTAGTAAAATCGAAAATAAAATTAAAAAATTAAATCTTTAATATTTAATATTAAATAATATTAAATAAAATATTAAAAAAGAAAAATAATAAAAACTTGATAAATATTAAATATTTATAAATTTATTAAAATTTTCGTAACCCAAAGACAAATACTCTTAAAAAATTTTTTTTCCTGAATTTCACAAACTCATCTCACCACTTTCTGCACTCCACGTCATCCTTTGAAATTCACTGACACAATCTACTTTGCCCTTATATCGTAACATCCCCTGCTTTGTAATCTCATCTTGTTTGACTACGATCTTATTTGTTTACGTGGTGAGTCAAGATGAGATAAAATTTATGATTTTTAAGAAATTATATAATTTATGATAAAAAATTAGTAATATTTTTTTAAAAAAAATATTGATAAATAATAAATAAAATATATAATAGAATAATAAATAATATTTATTATATTAATTATAATAATAATATAATGAATATTAATTTATATTATAAATAGTAAAATGTTACATTTAATAATAATAATAAAACGTCTAATTTACGTAAAATGCCGTGATATATAATATACGACAGAATTACATGGAACGCTATAACGCATAAGAGCCTGCGACCTCGCAGACCGCGCCCTCACCCCATTCCACCGAAGCCCTGCAATCACCACTCCCTGCAAACTCGTCCCGCGACACGCCCTGCGCCGCTGACCGCTCGACTAGAAATGGGATTACCCAGCAGCGTTCGAGAAGACAGGGAGGAAGGACGCCAGCAATCCGGCAAGCATCCCCAATCTCTCACGGAGAGCTCCCCAAACCACAACCACCTGGTAAAACATCCGCATTTATCCAGAAGAACCACCTCTCAACTTCGCACAACCCATTTCCGGCCCCGTACAATCATGTAGGTGTATTGGTATAAAAGTCGATGATAATTTTAACTCACAAAACCCGTTCAACATCATTAGATACCAACGACATCCACCTTTTTATAATTTAGTTGATATCAATCTCTTGTGTTGTTTCTCTTGACCACCTGAATTTTAAACGTCTTTATCCTCTGATTTCTACATTTTCGAATATTATTATGTATTTTAGAAAGGATTATTTCGAGGAGTTAGCTCTTTCAGGAAAAGAGAGAAATCGTAAATCATTCTCATTTTCGTAATGATATTTCCATTAATCCGTTCACCTAGAATCACTTCCGGAAGTTCTTTTTTCCACACTGGGAGTAGTGGAGGAGTGCGGGGGAATGCACTTAGACGTTCTAGAATTGATATTCTCATCCTAACTGAAACCAAATTCTCCCATTGGGAACCATCCTCTCCAATTACTACTGGCGGGGAAAAACTTGATTTCAGGTGGTGTTTTGTTGGCCTGGGAGGATCTAAATTTATGAAAGGAAACCTTTTAGTAGGATCATTTCCTACTAAAAATATTAAAAATAGTTTTGATAACTTTGAATGGTGGCTATCTGCCATCTATGGTCCTTGGGGGGACGGACTGAAACTAGAATTTATTTCTGAACTTAAACAGATCAGTTTTCTAAATAATGATTCTTTATAGGTGATTGGGAGAGACTTCAACATGATCGAATCTCCATCTGTAAAATTAACTGAAACTCATTTTACTAGTTCTATGAACATCTTCAATGAATTTATCAATAATGGAAGGCTAATTGACTTTTCAAATAATCTCAAATATACTTGGACCCATATGCAAGCAAATTCAACTGTGGTTAAATTTGATAGGTTTTTAAGTAAACATTATTTGGGAGAGAACTACCTCTAATCTATTTGTAATGGTAATAGTGTGGATCACTTCCCAATCACTCTCAACACCTGACTGATAGGATGGGGACCTACCTCATTCAAATTCTAGCTACAATTCCTTGAACCCTTTTGTATAGGGCTGCAATCCACTACCATCAAAGAAAGGGGATATGGCAATTTTGCTTACCTCTTCCCCTTAAACTAGGCAACTCTTCCTCTTATGTATTATATGCTACTCCCCTTCCCACATTTTTCCCATCTACTCCTTCCAAGTTTTCAATGCTTCTAATGCTGAAGGAAATTCTCTAAGGGTGTTTGTGCCCTCGGTAAATGGTGGAAATAGAAAATCAAATAATGATGGTAAATGATGAAATGGAAAATGATGAAAAGTGTTATTTTTTCATGGCATTTGTGCACATTACGGAAAATGGTAGAATATAAAATTTATGTGTTTATGCACCATCTAGAAAATGACAGAATGTAGTAAGTATTTTTTCAACATTGATAAATTTTTTTAGATATCCTAGATAATTGTAAATAAATAAATTGTAAATACAATCTAAATAAATTTTCTTAATTTTAATAAATTCATCATTCATGAATCTTAATAATATGACATTAATAATATTAAACACTGATTCATAGAGATCTGTTCATAAATAAATAATAAATATTAAATAATATTATAGCATCATATTCACCATCTACAATAATATTCTTGCATAAAATAAAATTTCTCATTTGCTAATCATATTTACTACAGTAATCAATGATGGAGATCGTTTTCCACCATTTTTGGAGTGGGGAGGTGAGAAAATATTCTCCCCACCTACTTATAACAGGAAAATGGGGGAAAAAAATTTCCACCATTCTCCTTTTCTACCGTTTTCCAGGGCACAAACGGGCCCTTGGAATTCTGGATGCTTGGGATTTCTGGATGCTTTTAAGCAATTTTGTGTAGTATGTGTCCTTTCTCTTAATCATTTGGGGGACGTGAGGCTGTCTAGTAATTGGGAGACATTCCTTCAGCATTAGAATAAACATTCTTTTCTTGTAATATTGTCTATTACAATTAAAAGTAAACATTCTCTTCTTTTTCTAACACATATTTCAATGTATATTATACATATTAAATACATATGTTATAATAATTTTTAGGTCTACAGATCCATGGGTTTTAAGACCCAAACCATAAAGTGCGTGGGTCTGACAGGTCTGGGTCTGTTGGTTTTGGGTGTCATTTTTGAAGACCCAAGCCTTAGATCCATGAGTCTAGGACTGAAGCTTTTGGCTCTAGATCCAACCTATTGTCTGGTTGGACTCATGATGCAAGTCTTTGAATTTGTTGGTCTAAGAATGGTTGTTGACTAATTTAGAGCTAATGCTTCAAAGAAAGGTTTCCATAGAAGACATCAACTGATGTTGCATAATTATTTCAGTTGCTAAAGCTCAATGTATCCTCATGAAAGGTTACTTGTATGGGTACCTCTCTCTCAGTGGGACAAACATTACTCCTTGGGGTGATAAAGATAAGTATCACATACATACCAGTCAACTAGCCCTCCCCAGGAAAGATCCATGCTTGCTTATAGAGGTTTGGTGAAAGATTTGTCATCCAAGTTTTTAGTGTCAATTAGGATCATATCTTGTGTTTGGTGTGATATTGGTGACATGATGATTCAATGGTAAGTTCTTGATGTCACACCTAAGAAGGGTAAGGTGAAAGTTGAGAAAGTTTATGCTCCTTTGCTTCCCATGGGTTTAAAGAGATGCACGTCGGCACCAATTCCAAGCATCTAAGTGATAGGAAAATGAAGGTTGAGCCTCAAGGTTTGGGACCAATGGGGCCATATCCTCAAGGATCAATTTGGCAAGCTCCAAAGGAGCTCCTTCCAACCAGTTCTCAAATTGTAAGAGTGGATCTCCCTTGGTACAAATGAAACCTAAATATCAATGTAACATGTGAAGATTAAGCGTGGATGACATTGTGCCTTGTAAAGGGTTGTCTTGCTTCCAAGGAGTATTTCTTCTTTTTTTCTCAACGTCAACGAGCAAGAGAAAAGAAAGACTTGTCAAGGGCAGGCATGGAATGTGGTAATTGGCAGGAAAAAAGGCGGTGAAGCATACTCATTTCAACCTACATGGAGCAGAAAAAAGCAATATTAACACAAGTAATTGAGATATCATGTTCTATTTTTATGCTTAGCAGGAAGAATAAGCCATCGATAAAGCATGTGAAAGCAGTTACCATGTCGCAGAAAATTCAAATGATAGCAATTTAATAGAAGGGTAATTCTGACATATTACTACACAGGTTTATGCACCAATAAGGTTTCTGATTATGATATTTTATCATCTTATAAGAATTTTGGCATAATTTACCTATATAACCTTATTAGAGCTTGTGAAGGAAGAAAGAAAGAGAGAAACAATATTTTTCACAAGAGAAGTGGAGGCTGATTTTCGTTATTCTCTTTTACTGTTACACAACTTTGATCATAAGGCTAATTGGAGGAACATTTGTGATCAAATCGAGCTGAAATTTTAAAGACAAGGTTGTGACTTGATATTCTTCAAATCAGACGGTTGAATCAAAGATCAAAATAGTAGAGAGTTAGTTTCGAAAGAAGTTCTAGAAGGGAATCATTATCATAGTTGTGCAGTGCGTATTCTTAGAAGAAGTTCTGTTTGGAGGGCGAAATAAAGTCTATTTGGGCTGAAATTTTGTAGGTAGATTAGGGACTCGTGAAACTTCATACTTGCGAAGTTTTGTGATTTTAGGAGTTGTGTAGTGATAACAGATTCATCTGGAATAGAGAAGGGGATCTGGGTAAACCTGTTTACCTCTTGTTTATTTATATTGTTAATTGTGTCAATGAAATTTATGACAGTGGTATATAATATCTTTAGTTAATTACTAGTGAAGAGTTTCTATATTCATTTGATTATAATAGAAGATTTGAGGGTAGACTAACAGGTTTTGTTGTTTTTCTTTCTCACATTAACAAAGTTTTTCACGTAAAGAGTTTAGTGTATTTTACATGTAATTTGTTTGATATCTTCATTTGATTTCAATATTGAAAAGTTACTTATCAGCCTCAACTAGATTCAACTTACAACATTTACAGCATCCAATTAAGAGCAGGACGAAATTACCAGTATACATCATGAACAATCATACTACAAGCCCCTTGTCTCTTTATAAGATTCAAGTGAAACAACGGCAACACCACCCGTACGAAGCAAACACGGGCATGGAAGACATGAACAGTGGATACATGTGCTACCGACTGAGATCACGGGCAGATCGAATTCCTCACATGATACGGCACGCATGGACGTCGTCGTCGTTGAACATGTTACTGACGGGATCGCTGCCCCTCTGTGGAGCGTGGACCAGGCCGTGCTTGTCGCCGTTGTACCCGTGCCTCCAATAGTTGTAGGTCTCTCGGAAGTTCTCGTTGTCATCGAAGTAGTCTTCTTCCGTCGTGAAGTAGAGGGGCGTGTCCGGGTTGGGCCAGAACTCCGCCTTCTTGCCGCTCCTCCTCACCTCTTTCAGAATCTTGTTCCGGTCTATGTATCCCGTCACCGTCACCTTTTCCATTGCCAAATCCACCTCCACCGAGTCAACCCCTGAAATGAATATTGATGTACACAACACATGATGCTTCTTCAAGCTAGTATGCACAAGCAGGGGTTGGGTTGAGCCACGAACCTCTCATCTTTAGTAAGGCGTTCTTGACGACCCTTTCGCACCCGGTGCAGCACAGTCTCACCCGTAGCTCCACCGTCTGGCATGTTTAATTGGTTCAGAACATTTGCAAGGTAAGAGGTTGGTCCTTTTGGGTTAATTTGGTTCGTTCGAAAACAAGCGTGCAATCAGGACTGACACGCGAAGCTACGTACGTACATCTGAATTAATTGGACAAAAGACGACGCAATTAATAGAGAAGGAAACAAGTGCCGCCAAACCTGCAAGGAAAGAGGTTGTCCTTTGCCCATGTCGTCTGTGATTGCTGTTTCGCTTCCTGCGATCGTGTGGGGTGTGTGAGGATCAGAGGTGTGGCTACTTGCTTCTGGAAAGGGAGGTTTGCATTTATAAAAATAGGAGGCTGGTCACTGGAGGTGACATAGCAGAAAAGCCGAAAGCTTCGTGATAAAGGCATCGATTCCCTCGAATTGTTAAAATACTCTGAAATATTTCGTAATGCTTCGCAGCCTCTACTTTCTGAGGTTCCCTTGTTTAATATGCTTGCAATTTGTTTTTTTAAAATTTGCATTTGTTTGGTCTAAGTTTAACCTTCTTTCTTTTTACTTGGGGGATTGAAACTGTCTTCTTCTTTTTTGTGAACAAACACATGAGCTTTACGATACCAAGTATTCTTTCCTTCATTCGTTACTGTAAAGTTACTTTGTTACAGTTCTTTCTTAAAATTCTAACCCTTCAACTTCTAGCTCATACGAAGTTTCAAGCAAACGCAACTATTCTGTGTTACGTTGGAGACAATCTAATTGAAGATTGCTTCCTCTCACTCTCATGCGCCATGGATTCTTAATTGTTAAGATAAGAACGGAGCGTAGGCTTATGGAATAAAGGAATAATAATGCAGTTGTCGCCGGAAACCGCCGGAGTAAAGGTTTATGTAATGGAATAAAGGAATAAAGATTGCTCCCTCTACTTGTTTTCTTTGTTTAACGATAGTGCACAAGGCATATGTCGAAAAGGTATCTATAAGTTTTTATAATGTTATTAGTATAATTTAGTTTATTACGTTCTAGAACTCAAGTGTAATTACCAAAAGTCACATAAACTTCTCGTCAAGTCACATGGCACATGTATGCATTTAGGGAATTTCTGAAGAAGCCATACCTTTTACTCAGCACTCTGTCTCACAAACGTTATAATGTTTTTAGCATTGATATACCATTCAGTAGGTTAAGGTTTTGTTTAGTAATGAAATATTTCTAACTCTAATAATTGCAAAGAGTAAAAGTTAAGAGTATTTTAATTCACAGGATGGTGAAAATTTAAATTTAAGTATGTAAATTTTAGTAATGATGATATATAGATTTTGCAGAGAACTGAAGTTTTCTATTATCAAATGTAACCTATAAGTGTATTTGGTAACAATGTGTTCTAGTTTCAAATACTATGAATAGCTAGTAGTTAAGTTTTGTTATTAAATGAAGTTAACTTTTATAATAAACTGTGAAATAAAAATTTACGAATAAGTATTTGTATGATGATAATGTATGAATGTTTATGTAAAATTAGAGTTTAAGTTGAAAGATCGAAAAATACTAAGTTCTGTTTAAAACAAAAATAGTATCGATTTTGAACATCGATATACCTTTACTAATTCATCGTACGCCCAGAACACCTTCTTGACGGCGTTCATCACAAGACACAAGGCATTAAGAGGAAATATTTTACTTAAAAATTTCCGTGCATGAAGCAAAAATTATAAGGCGCCACCACACCACTCCTTTCTGCGAAAGGATGGATACTGATCTTCTTGTGAAATTTTCGAGAGAATGTGAGGAAGTCGACGAAGATAACTGCTGCAAAATATTTTTTTGGGTTACGGTGGTGTTTTCGCCAGCTTTCGAACCTAACTAGGATATTTTTTCAAAGTCTTTTAAAACAAAGGAAGATGAACGTACTGTCGCTCATATCATTGATAGATACTATCAACGATGTTATGGTTTTGTTTGAGATTAATTTCAACTTATTTTTAAAATTATTTGTAATATTAGTAATTTTTATTATTTTAATTATTATATAAATTTAATTTTATTTACAAAATTAACTTCAATTTTAATTTTATCCAATTATTGAAACTAATCCAAATGAGACCTAAGCTTTTGCAACAGTGAAGATAGATCCCTTCTTCAGACATTTGCCCAATTCGAATGGCTCTAATTGACGGTGCTTATACATTTGGAAAATTTTGAAAATAAAAATTTTAAAAATAAGAGAATCACTAAATGTTTTTCCCACTTTTTTGTCATTTGTGTCCAGTCGAAAAATAAATGAATTTGCAAATTTTCGATATGTCGTTCGACAAATTAATATATCGAATTATTTCTAAAATTGACATGTATGTAAATGACATATAAAATTTGAATGTATATTTAAAATTATTTGTAAAATTTGTATGCTATTTTTATAAATGATATATTAAATTTGATAATATATCTAAATTTAACATATCATTTCTATAAATAATATAAGGAAATCTATACATAAATTTCTTTGCAACTAACTTCATTAGTGTGAACCGTCGACGAATAAAGACAGGAGGGCTAATCAACCAAAAACAAGAGTTTACAATAAGATCATTTGTGAATAAGCTTCACCTGTTTCAATAATTTTAATTTTAACAAAAAGTTGTATAATACAATGGTCTTTTTTGAAATTTTCTTTTGACTCACAGAGCTATTTATAAAATTTATGTATTGTATGATATATTGCAAAGAAAATAACTTTTAATATGGTATCAGGTTGTAAGTTTTATCTCTCACTAAAAAGTAAAAATACATGTTATGCACTTATAAGGAAGTGTTAGATGATAGTCCTACGTTATATGTTTTACCGATAAAGATTATACTTATAACATAATACAAAATATTTTTAATTACTTAATTAAATTTTTTTGATATATAAAATTACTTACAACATATAAACAATGTCAAAATTAGGTCTAATTGGGTTCCATTCTATTAATTAATTCTAACATATTCTAATTACACAAATCTTCCGTAAAAAAAAGTCTTGATCTATCATATTCTAATGAATTAAAACTCTTATAATATTTATATATACTTTTCTATATATTAGGTAATTAATTTTAATACGAAGAATCTTATTAACCCATCACTTCCATTTTGTGCCCTGCTCTCATCGGTCCTTACCATCTCTCCATTTCCGTCGTCGCTCCTGAAATGTCACAGTCGCTGCGCAAAATTAACTCCACGACAACGAAATCTTTTCGCATTGTCATTGGTCCCTCTGAAACGTCTTCGTCGCTGTGCAAAAGAACTCCATGAACTGCTCACACGGCTTGAAAGAAATCTCATCCCTTGCGTCGCATTGTCAAACGTTATCGTTAGTGTATATATTCAATTAAATCTGTCAATGCGATTCAATACAAGTTATGCCTAGGTTACATCTTAGTATTTTAATATCAACACAATACAGTACAACCTACTTTTGGTATATGGATTGGTATGATAGGACATAAAAATAATTTTATAATTTTATAAATTACCTATGGTTTAATACCATCAAATTATGTCAATCAACAATACAAACTTAGTTACCAGTCAAAAGATTAAACATGACTCAACGTAATTATCTGTCTTAAATAAATTTAGATCATACCAATTCAACCTGGCCTATTGTCATGCACTATATAAAACGTGTAAAACTCGTCACCCACGTCTAGCTTGGATGGCACCTTTTATAAACAAATTTCAAGATGAGAATCTGGTTGAGCATATATATATATAAATTTTGATTTCCTAAACATGAAATTTAAAATAAAGGATACTGTCTTTTAAATATAATAAACATTTATTTAATGCATTTGAAGTTCTAAAAACTAGAATTTCTGCCCTTCTCGGATGCCTCGGCGTTACTGGATTCTCTGTATGTTTTTTTTTACGATGGTAATTTGCATTTTCCTTTAAAACAAGAATTTTAGATGATCACATACCTATATAGGTTACTCTAGAGCTAGTACTTGAGTCGATAGTGTTGAGTTTCCTTCCACACGGAGGATAGTCTAATGAGTAACGATTACAAATTCGTCACATCTCTTCTTGTTACACCACCTTGATTATGAGACTGATCAGATAAGTATTTGTGATCAGATCGAGTTGAAATTTTAAAAGTGAGGTCATGACTTGATATCCTTCGAATCAGATGGTTGAACCAATGATGAGAACAGTGAAAAGGCAGATTCGAAAGAGGTTTCAAAGGCAGTTCGTCGCTATAGTTTTATAGTGTACATTCTTGGTAAAAGGTCAATTTGAGGGACGAAATGAAGCCTGTTTTGATTGAAATTTTTTCAGTGGTTTAGAGATTCATGAAGCTTCATTTTTGCCAAGTTTCATAGTTTTAAGAGCTGTGTAGTGATAGCAGAAAATTCTGAAACGTGGATAGCTGATTGAGTAAATCTATGTAGTGAAATCATTCTGCTTGTATTTATTTCTATTTCACCACAAAGCGTTGAACCTTGCCCTTTGTAACTGATCATGTGAACACATTTTAAGGGATCATAAATCAGTTATTTTCATTAGGCATCACGTTTAATGATGAAGTAAAAACATTATTACTTTTAAGATCATTGTCAGATACTTGGGAGACCTTAAAGGTAATAGTTTGTAATTCAGTTCTTGATAGTATTGTCACTTGGAACTATGTAAAAATTAAGGTGATGAATGAAGAGCCTAGAAGGATTGCAAAGGGTTCCTCCTCCTACTCTGATGTATTAGTTACAGAGTCACAAGGGAGAAGTCAAAGTAGAGGTTCCAAAGGTTCTGAAAAAAGCAAAAATAAGTCTAGAAGTAGGTATGCAAATGTTGAGTGCTATCATTGTCACAAGAAGGGTTACACCAAGAGATTCTGTTGGAAGCTAAAAAAGGAGAATAAGAAGAATAAATCATAGCAACATGAAAGTGACTGTGAGGTCAAAGTTGCCTCAGTTGCTAAAGAGTTACTTGTTGTTTGTGATAATTTTGTAAATCTTGAAAGTGATGATGAAACAGCATGGATGTCTAATAGTGGTGCTACAATTCATACTACTTTTCAAAGAGACTTCTTCAATTCTTACATTCCATGTGACTTTGGAGTTGTGAAAATGGGTAACAACAATAGAGCAAAGATTGTTAGCAAAGGAAATGTACATTTGAAGACCACAAATGACACTATGTTGATCCTCAAATTAGTTAGACATGTGGAGAGTTTGAGACTCAAGGCCCATTTGTGCACGTGGAAATGAAATAAAATGAAATGACGAGATTTCATTTTAGCGATGGGATTGAATTGAAATGAATTGAATTTCGACATAGAGCTATTTGTGCATATGTCAGAATTGAATAAAATTAGGAATGTTCGTATTTGTATACATGTCGAAATTGAATTAAATAATAATTATTTCATGTAAATTAAATAATATTATTATAATAAAAAAGGAATTTTTTAAAAAAAATGTACAAGTCTTTTAGTAATAATGTTTGAAATAGGAATTTTAAATGAATAATGTCTGAAATAATAAACAAGTCATTATCATTTTAAAGGAAAATCAAATATTTCTATTTGCCCACATCATTGTTATTATCTCTTCACGTATTTTACTTACAATGTCCTTCCTCGTAGCTTGACTTGATTCCACATCATAACCTTCAAGCTCAATAACTCCTTCCACTGGTTTTCTTTTTTAAAATTGATGTCATTCACTGAAAAATAAGATAGGATCAATGCAAATATATTTTAAAAAATTTATTTAGACAAATATTAATGCAAATACTTCAATTTACTAAAATATACTCTATAAATACCAAACATTACAAACATAAAAAAATATTTTAGTTTACTAAAATATACTCTATAAATATCAAACATTACAAACATAAAAAATATTTCAATTTACTAAAAATACTTTAGTTTACTAAAATATACTCTATAAATACCAAACATTACAAACATAAAAAATATTTCAGTTTACTAAAATTAATGCAAAACATTTAGTATTCAAGCATGCATCGGTAAAATGTATTCAAAGAAAAATATTGATTAGCATGAGGAAAAATGTATTCAAACAAAAAGGAAGCGATTATACAATGCATGCATCCTGAGTGTGCATTGTATACAAGCGATTATACAATACATTGCATACATTGATTAGTATGATTAAAATGTATTTAAACAAAAAGTATAATCAATATTTTGCATGCATTGTGAAATTTGGGAAATTAGGGTTAAGGGCATGCAAAACTTCGGACGGGTGCGGACCGGCAATCGGTGGTAGGGGCGAGAGGGGTGATTGGTCATGTGGTTGCAAGGGTTCATGGACTGGCAATCAGCGGTGTGGGGGTGATCAGTGGTGGGGCAACGACTTCACAAGGTGATCGGCCGTGCGGTGGTGACTTCGCGGGGCAATTGACCATGCGGTGGCGACTTCGCGGGGCAATCGGTTGTGCGGAAGGGGGGAAGGGGAGATCGGCGGGGGGCGGCCCGACGTCGTGCACGAGAGATCTATGGGGTGTCAATAGCTACGTGCGGAGATCGCAGGGCAAGTGCGAGAGTTGGCGATGCATGTTGGGGGCAAGGGACGATAGAAATGAAATCGACGAACATAAAAAATATTTCAGTTTACTAAAAATACTTCAGTTTACTAAAATATACTCTATAAATACCAAACATTACAAACATAAAAAATATTTCAGTTTACTAAAATTAATGCAAAACATTTAGTATTCAAGCATGCATTGGTAAAATGTATTCAAAGAAAAATATTGATTAGCATGAGGAAAAATGTATTTAAACAAAAAGGAAGCGATTATACAATGCATGCATCCTGAGAGTGCATTGTATACAAGCGATTATACAATGCATTGCATACATTGATTAGTATGATTAAAATGTATTCAAACAAAAAGTATAATCAATATTTTGCATGCATTGTGAAATTTGGGAAATTAGGGTTAAGGGCATGCAAAACTTCGGATAGGTGCGTAATCGGTGGTGGGGGTGAGAGGGGCGATCAGTCATGTGGTTGCAAGGGTTCGTGGACTGGCGATCAGCGATGTGGGGGTGATCAGTCGTGGGGCAATGACTTCGCAAGGTGATCGACAGTACGAGGGTGATCGGCCGTGCGGTGGTGACTTTGCAGGGCGATCGGCCATGTAGTGGCGACTTCGTGGGGCGATCGGCCATGTAGTGGCGACTTCGCGGGGCGATCGGTCGTGTGGAAGGGGAGATCAGCGAGGGGCAACCCAACGTCATGCACAAGAGATCTATGGGGGGTCGATAGCTACATGCAGAGGTCGCAGGGTTGGTGCGAGAGTTGCCGACATGTGTCAGGGACGAGGGGCGATAGAAATGAAATCGACGAGGTAAAACCCTGATTTCATTTCTATCAACGCACACTATGTGAATAGTGTCACGGGATCCGATGGAAATGAATTCCCTCATGCACAAACAACACAGGGCTGGGAAATTAATTCATTTCATTTCATTTCCTTTCCTTTCATTTCTGCCCTACACAAATACCCACTCAGCATCATTTCAATTGGGAAGCTTGATGATGAGGGGTACTTGAACAATTTTAAAGATGGAAAGTTCAAGCTCACCAAAGGTAGTATGGTAATAGCAAAAGGTAAAAAATTATCTCATTTCTATTACATTAATGCTAAGCTCTCTAATGTTTCTGTTAATGCATTAGAAAATGAAGTTCAAAGTGTGTTATTGTACAAAAGACTCGATCACATGAGTGAGAAGGAGATAACAATGCTTTTTAAGAAGAAATTCCTATCAAAGTTAAAAGGTGTGCATTTGAAGAATTGTGTAGATTGTTTAGCAAGAAAATAACATTGAATTACCTTCAAGAGCCAACCACCCTCCAAGAAGTTAGAGATGTTAGAGCTAATCCACTCTTATGTATGTAGACCAATGAAAATAATGACACATAGTGGTGTTGGGGTTTGTGGTGTGGAGTTTGACTTGATGGAGAGGTAGGCAGTAAATGGCACCTACAGTCGATTAGGACGTTACGGTTAAAACAGACCATGAAGCCTATCTTGCGAAAGGCAGAGGTAGCCAATAGGCAATAGCCGATCAATGAGAGACGGCAGCCAACATTTGTAGCTGGCTAGAATGCTAAGGGTTAGAAGACGTCGTGAATATCTAACCAGAGGTTCAGATTGACGGTTAGGATTGCATGTACTCTTAGGGTTTTTTGTCGTGTTGCTCTATAAATAGAGCATGTTGTAACCCTTAAAGGTAACGAGTGGCTTGGTGAGGAAGAGTGGTGGTGAGAGAGAAATGATGCCCGTTGTAGAGAGTGTGCTGCATCTGTGAGAGGAGAGGGCTGCTGCAGTGGTTGTAAGTAGGCACTTGTACACATTGAAAGCTTGTGAACTGAAGCAACAGGAGTCCCACCACCGTTCCGTGGAGTAAGCAAGTTGCTGAACCACGTAAAACTTGTGTTGTGCATATTGTTTCTTTCTTCTCTCCACCCGCACCATGTTGTAGAAGACGAGTGTTACTATCTCTTGAGCAAATCCCTTGAGGGACAGTGTTACTATCCCTCAGGAAAATCTCTTAATGGATGGTTAACGCCATTCTCAAGGCAAATGAGAGCAGAAAACAAGCTTTACATAAATGTCAAAAAATATAAATAAAACAGAGTCGCCATTTTATTTTGAAGAGAAAACAAGGAAACCTATGAGGAAAGGTTAACTTCTCACAATAAAGACTAAAAATCCTGATTAAACGAGTAAGAGATGGATATAATAAGGGGGTCTACTGTCTAAAAAATTGGATAAGGAGTTCTAGGTACTAGTGGAAAAGGTGTTACGCATCCTCAGCCAGCTTAGATGAAATTCAGCCTCTCAAAGGCTTATAGAAGGGTTACTACGAATAGAAACCAAGACTCACCTTTGGTGTTTCAACCATGGAGGAGGTCAAAAACCGAAAGAATCGATTGGGAGAACAATGGAAAGGGTCGTGGTTTGTACTAGCTCCAAGGTATTATGCTAAATGAATAGGAAAAATACAAAAAGGGTCTTACGCCTCTAGGAATTAACGTTTAGGAGTTTCGATGGATACTTCCAGGACCACAGGTCTTCAATTGAAAGAACCGCACGAGAACTCGAAAGTGAGTCAGATTTCAGGGCACTTACCCAAGCCACGATGCATAAGCTGGCATCAAGCGGTGGCACAGAGAGAGAGAAAACGAGAAACATGGAGAAATTCACCAACCCTGGAGAACTTCCACTTGCAAAATACGAGAGCAAAACAAAATTGTCTTTGCGGAGCTAGTCGCATGATCGGACAAGGGTGTGAAAGAAACAAAATGGCCAAAGAAAAATAGGGCACATGAGGGTGCCAGATGGATTAGGTTGGCATAGGGGTGGCAACCAGCTTGCTTGTCGATCGGCCAAAATAGAATTGGTATTCCCAAATGCCTGGTTCCATGTTTTATCCCGTAGTGTATAGACCATACATCTAAATCAATATGCATACAAAATAGACAACTAAAGCCAACTCAAAGAAAAGGAATCTATAGCGACTTTAAAAACATAAAACAACATGCATAGTCATAAGATAGGAACGATACTTTGCTTAGGCAAACCAGTTGCCTAGTGCAACAAGGAGAACGTCTTTATTCAAGGAAATGTTAAAGATACCTCTCCCTTATCCCAAGTGGCATACATGTAGGACAAGAAGGAGAGAGGGGATCGTGGGTGATCCTCGAGGGAAGAAAAGACTTCCCCTGGTTGAAGCCATGGATGACCAGGTGGGATGGTATTATTAACAAAAGAGTCATCGCCTTCCCACTGAAGGATGACTAACCTATAGGAAGGTTAAGTTAGTGTCGTCGTTGACAAGCCCTTGTGCACGAACGGTCAGTTGTGGACGAAAGTTGATAACTGGGCGAAATAGGTGGCCAATATCAAGAGTTGGAACGCCTAGATACTCAAGCAACAACAACAATCAAAGAGTCAAACTTCTCCTTAGTCGCAAAGGAGGATCTATTTATAGGCTAAGGTCACGATGTTTTACGAAGTTGGACTGTCAGATGTTAGAAGGCCAACTGTCGCACACGTTACATCGATTGGGCGACAATCAGACTCACGACCTTTGGAATTATTAAGGGACGCCAGCACTTTAGGCTGGAATTCTACCATATTTGTCAGAATTTTGGCTTCTCTGCTGCGGAAGGCTAGCTCTTGTAGGTCCATTGCAGTGATCCTTAGCATGTTGGAAACGACCAACATAAGGGGGCGGAATTTCGCTCTCTTGATCGGAATTCCATCGTTTCTACTGTGAAAAATCAAATATCTACATCTATGTGGTCAGCTACTAAGGGACTGATCTCACGCCCCTAGGAAGTGAATCAAGAGCGACTGGCGAGGCTGGATCTCCACTATATAGGTCAGAAATCCACCCACTTATCATCGGATGACCAATTCATTCTTGGACTCGGTCTCTCAATAGTAATACTTCTAGAAGGTGCATCAGAAGTAACAAGGGCTGAACTTGTACCATTGGAAAGTGCATTAGTGGCGACTACTTGGGGTTTGGTAGCCGACCTGCTCCTAGAAGGCTAAATCGTAACGTTACGAGTTTTACTCTATGATTGGCCATAACACTACAACCTTTACTTTATAATTGGCCAAAAGTAAAAATGGAAGTGCCATTAAAAGAGTGTTAACAAAAATGGAACTTCTATCGATGAACATCAAATGATGGCTAAGGTTCTATCTAGGAGACGAAACTATCGATTGGGTAGTAACCGTTAGGTAATGTGAGGAGATTCAATAGTGGTTCATTGTATGAGAGATGATACAACAACGTAGGTTTGATGATGTTGTAAATGTCTTAACGAAATGCAATTGAATGCCAACATGCCCATACTTAGGGAATATTCGCAGGTGACGGGAGCCGATCCTGGTCGCCACATATGAGGTAGAAAATGAAATGGAACTTTCGCCTGAGAAGTTCAGATGCCGGCCAAGATGATCGGCAACCAACCTATACTTCCAGGGTGCTTAGACTGGCACACAGGAGTATAACACTTGTACTCCCAACCCAAATTGTGAGGGGCTGAATGCTTGGCCAAGATGTCGACGATATCAACTACATATCTCCACGTATGAGAGGTCAACAACGAGTACACAAGCGACTATATAAGGGGGTTCTGGGAGTGATCTGGTGGAAATCCCAATGACTAGTATCAGAGGGTAGGTTTGAGAAGGATCATCTCTATGCAGCTGTGGTGAAGGAGTTGGCATCTGTCCAGAGTAAACTGGCATTCGGCTAAAGAGAGCAGAATCTAGGGGGGCTTGTTGCTAGGTGCAGGAGGGCTTCCAGAGGAGGCGACGTCTGATAGGAAGGGTAGAAACCGATTGTACAAACCAACTATTGGGTAGAAGCATGCAGATTCTGGGAGAAGTGGGAGTCATGGCTGAGAGTAAGTTTATGGTGGAGAAATTTGATGGAAAAGATTTTAGGTTCTGGAAGATACAGGTTGGGAAATACCTTCACATGAGGGACCTTGACACACCATTGACGAGAGTAAAACCCAAGGGGATGAGCTAGGAAGAGTGGGAGCAGTTGGATAGGAAGACATTAGGAGTGATCAGGTTACTATTGATATAGAACATTGTGTTCAATGTCATCAAAGATAGGACAATGGCTGAGATGATGAAAGTGTTGTCTAACATGTATGAGAAGCTGTCGGCATCGAATAAGGTGTTTCTGATGCATCGGTTGTTCAACCTAAAGATGCCCAAAGGGAAGTCTGTCACCGTGTACATCAAGTTCAACACATTAATGTCCTAGTTGGGTTCAATGAAGATCTCCTTCGACAAGGAGATTAAGGTGTCGATTCTGCTGTTGTTGTTGTCAGCTAGTCTACGGTTGTAACAGGACTGAGTAGTTCTCTAAGACACAAAAAGCTATGATTGGATGATATCCAAGATCTAATCCTGAATGAGGATGTTCTTTGGAGGAGCAACGCAGGGGAAGAAGCATCTGAGGGGGCCTTCCACGTCAGGGCCGGAAGCCGATGACACAGCTAACAGAATGGAGGTAGCCACGGGGACAGTCAAGATGGTGGTGGAATGAGACAACAGAGTCTGAAGGATGTCGAGTGCTGGAACTGTGACCAGAAGGGCCACCTGAGCAGAAGTTGTGAAGTCCCAAGGACGGATAAGGGGAAGGCACAAGGAGAGGGATCAATCAACATAGCCGACAAGGAGCTATTGGACGATGCCTTGATCTATAGCACAGAGTGTTCGGCCTTCACCTGGGTCTTAGACTCGGGCACATCCTTCCATTCCACCCATGAGAAGAGGTTGTTACATGGGTACGTCACAACCTAGAAGAAGAAAGTGTTGGAATTTTCGCCAGATCGTACCTAGAACCCCCTTCCATAATCGCTCACGCACTCTCCTCTTTTGCGTGGTGGGGTGAAGAAAAGAGAAAAAAAATAGTACGCACAACACAAGTTTTACGTGGTTTAGTAACTTACCTACTCCACAGAATAATGGTGGGACTTCTGCTACTTTAGCTCACAAGCTTTTGATATATACAAGTGCCGACTTACAACTACTACGGTAGCTCTTTCCTCTCACACACACACAACACACTCTAGGATGAGCGTCATTTCTCTCTCTTCACGAACGTCACCGTCACTCTTCTCACTAGGCCACACGTTGCCTTCAAGAGTTTCAACATGCTCTCTTATATAGAGCAACTTACTAAACCCTAAGGGTACTTGCAATCCTAACCGTCGATCTGAAACCATCATTGACAAATCTGACGTGGCTGCCCTCCAACCCACCAGCCAGTTGGATCCTCTCGACAGTCACCCGGATGCATCTGACAACTGGTCCTCTAGCCACTTCTCACCTCTACTGCTAGTTATAACTCTACTGCCTTAAGTCTACAGTCTGCCGTAACTTTACGACCATTAGTTTACGGTTCACCATAACACTACAGACTGTAGTTTACGGTTCATCCTAACACTACGAACTTCGTATCCATGCTCATCCTTTGCGAGCCATGTTTGATTCCCTCACTCGGCTACCGATATCCCACTGACTATCGGTCTTCTGACTGAACATTTGGTCGGGCCTCCACGGCCCCTTGCAGCCCTCAACATTCTAGCTGACTACAGATGTTGGCTGCCATCTCTTGTTAACCAGTTGCCACCTACTTCTGCCTTCCCCAAGACAGGCTTCACGGTCTGTTCCAACTGTGACGTCCTAGCTAGCTGTAGGTGCCGGCAGCCACCTCTCATTCGCCAGCTACCGCCTCTCATCAGCCGGTTGTCACTTGTCTCTCCATCGAGTCAGGCTCCACACCACAAACTCCAACAATCTCCCACTTAGAGACTAGCCTGACTTGTCTCTGGCTGTCGCCTGCTACCACTGACTGCCACCTGCTTGCACCGACTACTGCCTGCCTCTCCACCGAGTCAAGCTCCACACACAAACCCCAATAGTCTCTCACTTGGGGACTGACTCGACTTGTGTTTCTTCTTAAGCAGTCCCTCCAACTCCTGCAGTGTTTTACGAGCTAACACACAACCATGCCACACCTCTCCTTGGTGACACTAGAGTTTTTGAGATGGGCTAAACTCTGCAAACCTTAGACGACGTTTCCTCAACCAGCACATCTTCCGGCTACCACACCTAAGACTCGCAAGCACTTGCAATCTCCTTTTGAAACGGACTTCCTTCATTGAGCGATGGATCTCTCCTCAACCTTCCCATGACCATTGGCAAGCTTCCTCGCACTGCTCTTTGCTCTCCACTCCATCTCATATCATGGGCAAGTCCTGCTTGCAACGCCCCTTCGTCGACTAGCATTCCACCTGGAACCTATTGCTGAGCCAGTAGACCCTCTAGCTGCCTGGTCCCGTGTACTGACTATCGCCTCCATTGTATTGGAAGCTAATTCTTTCTCAACAGGTCGTCCTTCCTCGAATGCCACGCCCTTACATGCTCTACCAGGGACTCTATAGAGCGTCTCGATCTTCCACCCTTTGGCCACTGTCTCCGTCCCACTGGTTACTGTCCATCAACCCCCACCCAAGGTCACCCAGTAACCCTCTTGATCTAACTGACTTGTCGAGATCAAGTTTCTAGCCAAGTTAGGAACATACCAGACACTGTTCAACTCTCACTGACCTTCGTTAGTCAGGATCTTCACTAAACCCTCACCAAGCACGTCAAGGTTCCTCCCGTCTACTAGGTGGACTTTCTTCTTCCGGGTTGCGACGTACCCACGCAACAACCCCTTCTCATGGGTGGAATGGAAGGATGCGCCTGAGTCCACGACCCAGGCAGAAGCTAGACACTTCGTATTGCAAATCAAGGCATCGTCCAATAGCTCTTCGTTAACTATGTTGACTAATTCCTCTCCTTGTGTCTTCCCCTTGTCTATCCTCAAGGCTTCACAACTTCTGCTCAGGTGGCCCTTCTGGCCACAGTTCTAGCACTTGGCATCCTTTAGACTCTGTCATCTCGTTCTACCACCATCCTAGCTGTCCCAACAACCGGCTCCATTCTACTGGCTGTGTCGTCAACTTTTGGCCCCAACGTGAAAGGCCCCTCTGGATGCTTCTTCTCCTACATTGCTCCTCTAACGAATATCCTCGTTCTGGATTAAATCTCAGACATCATCAAGTCGTAACTTCTCGTGTCCTAGAGAACTACTAACTCTTGTTACAACCACAAACCAACTTTCCAGCAACAACAATAGCAAAATCAGCGCCTTGATCTCCTCGTCGAAGGAGATCTCCATTGAGCCCAACTGGGAGATCAACGTGTTGAACTCGTTGATATGCACAGTGACAAGCTTCCATTTGGATATCTTTAGGTTGAACAGCCAACGCATCAGAAACACATTGTTCGACGTCAATAGCTTCTCATACATGTTCAACAATGCTTTCATCATCTCAGCTGTTGTCCTCTCCTTAATGACATTGAATGTAATGTTCTTTGTCAACAGCAATCTGACTATTCATATGCCTTCCTATCCAACCACTCCCACTCTTCCTAGCTCAACTCCTTGGGTTTTACCCACATCAGTGGTGCATCAAAATCCCTCGTGTGAAGGTAGTCCTCAACCTGTACCTTTTAGAACCTAAAATCCTTTCTATCGAATTTCTCCACCATGGACTTTGCTCTCAATCATGGCTCTCACTCCTCTAGAATCCGCATGCTTCTACTCGATTGTCAATTGCCACCCTTCCTACCAGGCGTCGCCTCCTTTGGACGCCCTCCTGCACCTAGCAATAAGCCCCTTCAGGATTTCACACTCTTCAGTTGGATGCTAACTTGATTTGGACGGACGTCGGCTCCTTCGTCATGACTGCACAGAGACAACCATTCTCGAACCTACGCTTTGATACCAATTGTTGGGATTTCCACCAGATCACTCCCGTAACTTTACGGCCATTAATTTATGGCTCACTATAACACTACAGATTGTAGTTTACGGTTCACCGAAACACTACGAACTTCATGTCCATGCTCGTCCTTCGCGAGCCTAATTCGATTCCCTTGCTCGGCTGTCGATCTCCCACTGGCTACTGGTCCTCTAATCAAATGTTTGACCAGACCTCCACAACTCCTTACAGCCCTCAACATTCCAGCTAGCTACAAATGCCAGCTGCTGTCTCTCGTTGGCCGGCTGCCACCTGCCTCTGCCTTCTGCAAGACAGGCTTCACAATCTATTCCAACTGTGACGTCCTAGCTGGCTGCAAGTACTGGCAGCCACCTCTCATCCACCAACTACTACCTCTTGTCAGTCGCCTATAGCCTGCCTCTCCATCGAGTCAAACTCCACACCATAAACCCCAACAATCTCCCACTTGGAGACTAACCCAGCTTGTCTCTAGCTGCCACCTGCTACCACCGGCTACCTCTCCATCGAGTCAGGCTCCACACACAAATCCCAATAGAAAGTCCACCTAGTAGATAGGAGGAACCTTGACGTGCTTGGCAAGGGTTCCATAAAGATCCTAACCGACGAAGGTCAGTGGGAGCTAAACGGTGTCTAGTTTGTTCCTAACTTAACCAGAAACTTAATCTCAACAAGTCAATTGGATCAAGAGGGTTACCATATGTCCCTTGGTGGGGGTCGATGGATGGTAACCAATGGGACAGAGACGGTGGCCAAGGGATGGAAGATCGAGACGTTCTATAGAGTCCCTGATAGAGCATGCAAGGGCATGGCATTCAAGGAAGGTGGGCCTGCTAAGAGAGAACCGACTTCTAGAATGACGAAGGCGATAGCTGGATAGTCTACTAGCTCAGCGACAAGTTCCAGGAGGAATGTGAGGTGATGGAGGGGTGTTGCAAGCAAGACTCATCCACGATACGAGCTGGAGTGGAGAGCCAAGAGTAATGCAAGGAAGTTGCCAACGGTCACAGGAAGGTCGAGGAGAGATGTGTCAGGTGCAGCAGTCGGAAGCCTATTTCAGAGGGAGACTGCAAATTCTTGGGAGTCTCAAGTGCAGCACCTGAAAGATGTGTCAGCTGAGGAAACAACATCCAAGGTTAGCAGAGCTCAACCTATTTCAAAAAGCTCTGGTGTCACCAAGGAGAGGTGTGGCACAGTTGTGTGTTAGCTCGAGAAAACACTGCAAAGGGTTATGTGTTAGCTCGGAAAAACACTAGGAGGGGTTGTATATTAGTCTGGAAAAATACTGCAGGGGTTGTTTGTTAGCCTGGAAAAACACTAGGAGAGATTGTGTGTCAGCATGTAAAACACGGAGTTGGAAGGACAACTCAAGGTGAAGAATGACAAGCCAAATCAATCTTCAAGTAGGAGATTGTTGGGGTTTGTGTGTGGAGCCTGACCAGATGGACAGTCAGGTGGCAGCCAGTGGTAGCAAGCGACAGCCTGAGATAAACCAGGTTAGTCTCCAAGTGGGAGATTGTTGGGGTTTGTGGTATGGAGCCTGACTCGATTGAGAGGCAGGTGGCAACCAAGCATGGCAAGCGACAGTCGGCCAACAAGAGGTGGCAACCAACACCTGTAGTCGACTAGGACGTTACAGTTGGAACATACTGTGAAGCCTGTCTTGCGAAAGGCAAAGGAAGGCAGTAGCCAGGTTTGGCAGGCGACAACCGATCGACGAGAGACGACAGTCGACATCTGCAATCAGCTAGAATGCTGAGGGCTGGAAGAGGCCATGGAGGTCTAGCCAAAGGTTCGGTTAAAGGATTAGCAGCCAGTTGAAGATCGACAACTGAGCAATGAAATTGGACGAGGCTCACGAAGGACGAGTGTGGACATGAAGTCCGTAGTGTTATAGTGAATCATAAACTACAGTCTGTAGTATTACAGTAAACTGTAAACTAAAAGTCATAAAGTTACGGCGAGCATAGACTTAAGGCCATAAAGTTACAGCTAGTAGTAGAGGCGAGAAGCGGTTGCCAAAAGGATCCAGCTGGCCGTCGGATTGAAGGGTAGCTACGTCAAATCTATAAATGATGGTTCCAGATCAACGATTAGGATTGCATGTACTCTTAGGGTTTTTTGTTGTGTTGCTTTATAAATAGAGCATGTTGTAACCCTTAAGAGTAACGAGTGGCTTGGTGAGGAAGAGCGGCGGCAGTGTTCGTGAAGGGAGAGAAATGACACCCATTGTAGAGAGTGTGTTGTGTGTGTGAGAGGAGAGGGTTGTCGCAGTGGTTGTAAATCAATGTTTGTATACATCGAAAGCTTGAGCTGAAGCAGCAGGAGTCCCACCACCGTTCCTTGGAGTAGGTAAGTTGCCAAACCACGTAAAATTCGTGTTGTGCATATTGTTTCTTTCTCCTTTCTCCACCCCCACCACATCAGAGAGGACAAATGCACAAGCAACTGTAGAAGGGGGTTCCAGGAGCGATCTAGCAGAAATCCCAATAGGTGGAGCTAGATATTTTGTTACTTTTATTAATGATTCATCTAGGGAGATTTGGGCTTATGTCTTGAAATCCAAAGATTAAGTACTCAAAAAATTCAAGGAATTTCAAGTTTTAGTTGAAATACAAATATGTAAGAAAGTGAAGTGCATCCAAACAAATAATAGGAGAGAGTATTGTGGACCTTTTGATGTCTGTTACAGGGAACAAGGCATAAAGCATCAGAAGAGTCCTCCAAAGACACCACAGTTGAATGGAGTTGCTAAGAGGATGAATAGGACATTGGTGGAGAGGATCAGATGTTTGCATTCACAAGTAAAGCTATCGAGGTCTTATTGGGGTGAAGCCTTGATGACTGCTATATATTTAGTTTTCACCATATTACTATTTGTAGGAAGATATTCCAAACAAAGTTTAGTATAATAAGGATGTCTCTTATGATCACTTGAAGGTGTTTGAGTGCAAAACCTTTGTATACATTCCTCAAGATGAAAGAACCAAGTTTGATGTAAAAACACGACAGTGTATTCTCCTTAACTATGGGCAAGATGAGTTTAGTTACAAGCTATTTGAACCAGTAGCTAAGAAGATAGTTAGAAGTAGTGATGTTGTGTTTGTAAAAGATCATAAAATTGAGGATATTGACAAAGCATAGGCTGTAGCATCTCAACAACTAAGAGAGTTGATTGATTCAAACTCAATTCCTATAGTTCCAGCACAACAACAAGTTGAAGCTAAAGTTGATGATGATGATGTAGATGCAATTGGATAGGATGCTCCCTAGGCCCAAGATGATGCTAAAGTAGATGGTCATAACCAACAATCGGAAATGCAAAAAGTTCCTCCAATTGTTCCACTCAGAAGATTAGCTAGAGAAAGGAAACCTTCTACTAGATATTTTTTAGATGAGTTTGTGATGTTACTTTTTGATGGTGCAAAACCAAAGTGCTATGTAGACGTAGTGGATGGTGAGCATAAACAGGAGTGGATGGAAGCCATGTAAGATGAGATGAGTTCCCTACATGAGAATCATACTTATGAGTTGGTAAAATTGCCCAAAGGTAAGAAAACACTAAAGAACAAATAGGTTTATAGAATTAAACAAAAAGAGCACACGTCACATCCAAGGTACAAGGCTAGACTAGTTGTGAAAGGATTCACTCAAAGGAAGAGCATTGACTTTGATGAGATCTTTTTGCCAATAGTGAAGATGACTTCTATTCAAGTGGTTATTGGTTTGGTAGCAAGCCTCAATTTAAAGATTGAGTAGATGGACATGAAGACTGTCTTCTTTCATGGAAAATTAGAAGAGGAGATTTATATGAAGCAATCAAAAGGATTTGTTGAGAAAGGTAAAGAAGACTTAGTGTGCATATTAAAGAAAAGTCTTTATGGCCTCAAATAAGCACCAAGGCAATGGTATATGCGATTTGACACTATTATGGGGGAGCAAGGCTACAAGAAGTGTAGCACAAACCATTGTGTTTTTATTAAAAGATTTTCCTATAATGATTTTATTATTTTGTTACTTTATGTTGATGATATTTTAATTATTGATAAGAATATGTCCAAGATTACAGAATTGAAGAAGGTGCTAAATAAGTCTTTTGCCATGAAAGACTTGAGACCTACAAAGAAAATTCTTGGCATTGGAATTGAAAGAAATAGAAGTTCTAACAAGTTATTCTTGTCACGAGAGATGTATATTGAGAAATATTTCAAAGATTTGACATGGATGATGCAAAACCAATTAGTTCTCCTCTTGCAACTCAATTCATGTTAAGCAAGAAGAAGTGTCCTTCTACAGATGAAAAGAAAAGGGAAATAGAGAATATTCTATATACCTCAGGTGTTAGGAGCCTGATGTATGCTATGGTATGTACCATATCTGATATTGCCTATGCAGTCAGTACAATGAGTAGATTTCTTTCAAATCGTAGAGAACAACATTAGGAGGCAGTAAAGTGAATCATGAGATACCTCTAAGGCACTTCAGATTTGAAAATTTGCTTTGGTAGTGGAGAACTAACATTTGTTGGTTATACTGATTCAGATATGGCAGGAGATGTGGATTACTCAAAATCCACTTCAGGGTATTTATTTACCTATGCAGGAGGAGTTGTTTCATGGCAATCTAGATTACATAAGTGCATTGCATTGTCTAAAATAAAGGCTGAATTTATTGCAGCCATAAAAGCCTGCAAAGAGATGATATGGTTAAAGAGAATGCTTGGAGAACTTGGGAATGTATAAAACAAATTTGTAATGTTGGGTGATAGTCAAAGTGCAATCCACTTGAGTAAGAATGTTATTTCACTCAAGGTCAAAATATATCAAAATTCGATACCATTACATTCGAGACATGGTGAACTCAAAGGAACTTGATTTTGAAAAAGATCACACAAATGACAATAGAGCTGATATGTTGACTATGTTAGTGACAAGAGACAAACTAAATACTTGCAACCAGATTGCAAGATTATTGACTACCTCCATGTAGTTGGAAGGGAGAGTTTGTTGGGTTTCCATTTATATGGAAGATAACCTGATTATGATATTTTATCATCTTATAAGGATCTTGGCGTAATTTACCTACAGCCTTATTAGGTCTTGTGGAGGAGAAAAGAAAAAGTGAGAATAACATATTTTCACAAGAGGAGTGACAGCTGCAAATTCGTCACCTCTCTTCATGTTACACGACCTTGATCATAGGGCTGATTAGATGAGCGTTTGTGGTCGGATCAAACTGAAATTTTAAAGGCGATGTCGTGACTTGATATTCTTCAGATCAGACAATTGGATCAGTGATCAAAATAGTGAAAAGGCAGATTCAAAAGGAATTTCGGAGGTAATTCATCGCTACAGTTCTGCAGTGCACATTCTTGGTAGAAGGTCAGTTTGAGGGGTGAAACAAAGCCCATTTTGATTGAAATATTTTTAGTGATTTAGGAATTCGTGGAGCATCATTTCTACCAAGTTTTGTGATTTTAGGAACTATATAGTGATAGCAGGAAATTCTACAGAATCCTTTAGCCAAATTTTGGACATCCACCATGGTCACTGCTCCCATTGGTAACTGCAAGGCTTTTTCTGGTGTGTGCCTAATGTTTAAATATTTCATTTTAAAAATAAAAAAATATTTATAAAAGATAACCGGCCTATATATGGTAAACCCATTCTTTATTAAGTTAATTTTGAACCTAATTTGAGTTTTATTTATTTATTATTATTATATTTTCATGTAAAAGTCAACATTTGAAAATTAAAAGAAATCAGTAAAATTTAATTAGGATCGAATCATTAATGATTAATATCATGTAACTTGTTAAAAATTTATCTTAAAATCAATTAGTAAGTTTTTTATATATTAAGTTTAATTTATTCCTTATATTTATCAATGTATGATTATTTTAACACTTTCCTTTACTTGTGACTTATTTTTAATTTTTTATACATATAAGTATACATAGGTGAATGTGTATAAACTGGTTCTGATATCATATTAAAAATCTATCTTAAAATTAATTGATGATCATAGAAGAATTCTTTATATATTAAATTTAATTTATTTCTTATATTTACCGATGTGAAACTATTTTAACGTAATTTCAATAAAATTTTATCATGTATTTATAAAACAGAAATCTAATAGCCTGCACACCGACTTTGTATTTGTTTTATCAAGCTATTATTTTTAATTTATCTTCTTCTTCTTCTTCTTCTTCTTCTTCTTCTTCTTCTTCTTCTTCTTCTTCTTCTTCTTCTTCTTCTTCTTCTTCTTCTTCTTCTTCTTCTTCTTCTTCTTCTTCTTCTTCTTCTTCTTCGCTCACTTTTACTAATCACTGGGGTGAAGGTGGATCGCTTGCATGAAACAACGGTGGCTCGTTTTTTCACAAAACTGTGATGAGCAAGTTCTGCATC
>JAMKPZ010002558.1:0-26152 GCA_024699675.1 Amphibolis antarctica
AAGGGCGGTTGGTGTCTCTCCTTCTGTCTTTGGGGTTTAAGTGGAGATCGATTCAAGACAAGGTGGAGATTTGTTGAATATGTCTTGAATCTTATTATGTTTGTAAGGGCATTTTTGTCATGGATGATTAGCCACTATATAAGGCCATCCAAATGCCCAAAAGGGAATTTAGGGTTTTTGTGAGAGATCATTTTGTAACAAGAGAAGCTTTGTGTGAGGAGGCCGTGCCAACCCTTGGTGCGTCGGCCATCCCACTCTCCCCTTTCCCTTTCTCTTATAATCCACCATTTGAAGATAGTGAAGAACCCAAGGAGAGACACCCATGGACGTACCCAAGTTGGGGAACCACGTAAATCTCATTTGCATTTGTGATTTGGGCGTTTGGGCATGCCTGGAACCCTAGCTGCGCGTCTAAGCCACTGCCAGCCGTGATTTCGTCTTTCCTTTGTGTTTTCTCCCTCCTACACATGCTAATCTCATTCAAATCCACTATGCTTGGATACTTCTGGAAGTAACACTTAGTAGGTGGAGCAAGCCTTTAAACCCCTAGGTTACCCTAGTGGCGGAGTCGTCTCCAAAGGGTTTTCAGTGGACACACCTACAAAGTCCAACGAAAAAGAAATAGAGAGAGAGAAAAAAGAAATAGAACCAAACAAAGGATCGTCTAAATCACCTGTTGCTATGAAAATTTTAGGGGAATGAGGTGGCTCAGCCATACAACACTCACTCTCTTAGCCCTTAAATTGAATAGACTCTCCTTAAAATGTGAACAATAAGTCACCTATTCATAAGAATCATCTGGCTTGTGCAAGCAAGAGGAATTGACACCTTCACCACTCTCAATTAGGAATTAAATCATTTAAAATAGACACATCTTACCAACAAAAGGGGTAATCTAAGATATTCCCTTCCTTCCTAAAGATATCGAAAATGCTTTGGTCGGTAGACAATGGATAGGACAATTAATATACCACCACTCAAAATGTTCACTTGATAACATTCCATTTCACCCTTCACATCCCAAGTGACTAGGAATATCCCCCTTTTCTACCCAAATTAACATTAATTCCTTGATTTTCTTTTTGACTTTTCTTTTCCTCTTTTGTTCACAACTTTTTTTATTTTTATTTTTAAACAAAACACATTAAAGCTATCCATAGTTATTTTCCATTAATAAAATGTAAATATATAGAATAAATGACATAACTAGCATTGCAACTTAAAAGACTAATGAGCAACCCTTAATTGATGAGCAATAACACCTTATATCTCCCTAACCTAATTCTCAAAGAAACTCCATGGCATATTAAAGCTCATACCCTTGCTACCTTCTTCTGCATATCTTCTAACTTAGAGAAGTCTAGGAGATACCTTAGAGTAATTCTCACCAAAATGAAAGAAATGTCATAAAATGATCATTTTTGTGGTGGCACTCAGCCTAGGTAATGGGAAAAGAAAAATAATTATTCCAAATAAATAAGGTTAGCAAGACATTAATTCAAATGAAATAGGAAGACTCAACTCATTGCACAATTTAATTTGAAATCTATCTCCTCTAAGGGTAATAAGTTGCTTTGAATTGGCTCTGGAGATTCTTCTCTCAAGTATGATAGGGTCTTCCCATTAATCCTAATAGCAACACTTGAAACTTACATTCTTTCATGTTTGTTCTCGAATAAAAAACATAAGAGATATTAAAGATGAGAAAGTCAAAAATATCTGAAATTTTTGAAAAATTTTAACATACTTAAACCACCCCCCCATACTTAAACTTTGCATTATCCTCAATGTAAATGGAAAATTTCAATATAGAAAAGGAAGAATATGACACATAATGAACATAATAAGCACACCCCCAATACCTATCATAAAAATGTGATGTACGCTGAATAATGCATTGAACTCAATAAGCTAAGTCATTTGAAATACATGAATAATGCTATAGAAATTGAATGTAATTGCAATGCATCAGTAAAGAGTAAGGATAAGGGTGTAATATTTTGGGAATTACAGAAATAGTATAATTGAGATGATAAAAATAGTACATATATATATATATATATTCTTGTAAAGTTCTAATGGTTCGCAAGAAAACCAGGTGGTTTATAAATAGGCACCATCAAACTGCAGCCTTATTGGCTTAAGTTGTGTGGTGTTGCTCATCCCCTCCATGAGCCACATGCCCATCAGATAAGCGGGGATTCTAGACAGATTGACTTGGAAGAGCACCTTTGTTTCTTCAATTGAGTGAATTAGATATTTGATTCAGTTGTATTTCGATTCTTTTAATAGCTTGATCATGAGCAGTAATTTGAGAGTTAGACTTTAAAGCTGTTTCTACTCTTTGCATTAGGTGTGCTAATTATCTCTCAATTTTTGATCATTAACTTGATTTTGATTTAGATTTAACGAACTATTGTTCATTGCATTTTGTTCAATAAATGGCTATTCTACAAATTGATTCGGTTGTTGTCCTAGGTTTCTCCATGAGAAATTAGGTTGGTTCCTCCACTTAGGATTATAATTAGGATTGAAATTAGAATTGTTACGTTGATTATAGAATAAGACATTAACATCTTCAGATTCATGTAGAATAGGACATTCCTCCACAACATGACCTATGACAAAGCAACTTGTACACTTAGGCATATTAGGTTCAGTCTTTTGTTTAATTTGTAATTCATCAATTTTGTGCATTAAGCTAGCCATTTTAGCTTTTAAGGCAACATATGGTTCAACAACATGTACTCCCCTAGGTATAGAAATTTTTTCTTGACTTACTTCAGTAGCACTTTCCCATTGTGTAGTTCTTTTGGCCAAGTCTTCTAAAAATTTCCAAGCATTATCTATTCCTTGGTTCAGAAATTCATCTTGACTTAAAGATTCTAGGAGTGTTTTTGTTTGATAATCGATTCCTTCATAAATAGTTCTAATTTGAGTAATTCTCTCTATTCCATGATGTGGACATTGAGCTAGGAGATCACAAAATCTTGTAAAATATTTCCAAAAAGGTTCTCTTGGTTTCTGTCTACAATTTAATATTTTATTCTTTCTTTTAATTGTGACATGCATAGGATAGTATTTTCCTAGAAATTCAAAACAAAATTGATTCCAATTGGTAATAGAACTTGGTTGTAAACTGTATAACCATCTTTTTGCAATATCTTTTAAAGAAAAAGGCATATACCTTAATTTAATGGCATCAACAAACATGTTTGGTACTTTCATCATATTGCAAACTTCATTAAATTCTTTTAAAAACCAATAAACATTTTCTTTTTCAAATCCATGAAATTTTGGTAGTTGGTTAATATAATTGAAATTTAATTCAAATCTGTCATTAGCACATTCAGGGAGTATTATGTAGGACGGTTCATCCATTAGATTAGGATAAAATGTGCTACCTATTGTTGGTTCTCTAGGTTGTTCCTGTTGTAAATCAGCCATGATTGTCCTTTTTTAGGTGTTTGGACTAACCTATGAGATGAGTCCCTTGACCAAAATGACATTCAATATTTAAATATAAAGGAAAATTTGCTTGTGTACCATCCTTCAATGAGCTTTGACTCTCGGTCTACGTTTTCTATGCAATAGGTGCATTTGTTTACAATAATACCATAACTGTAGTAAATGATGTATAGAATTCCATAACTGATATATATAATTGTAACAATAACTCATATAGTTTTGAGCACAGTACAACAGAGATACTTCAAAATAAAGTAAAGCATTGCAAATGTTCAATAGTGGAATTTTTGAAATAACACATGGGTATGTTCGTTGGTTAACTTGTTTACCAACGAACTAACTCCGTTGATAAATAGAAAGTACTAGGTGCATAATTGTAAAGTATTTACATAGGGAATTAATTCATGCAGCCACACTGTAGAAACAGGCATGAGTTGTTGATGAATAAGTTCCACTTCGAAGCCTCTCTTGGTGGTTTTCACTATTGGGTGGTAGGGTTACAACGGGAGAAGGAGCAAGGAACAAGCTTCTTCTTCTAATCTCAATTTGGGCGAATTTGGGCTTTTATAGTCTAAGCCCAAATTCCAACAATGCCCTTGAGTACATCAAGATACAAATCATAATCAAGCAAAGTACAAACTAGATGAAAGTCACATTCTTTACACTATCGATTACAGACATGATTCTGGTGGAGTGGAAGAGACTTTCAAAATTGAAGATCCTCCATAGAAATTAAATAGAGAGATAGAGGTTTTCTCCCCTTTCACTAAACAAGATGAAGGTATTGCTGCACCTCCAAAACCATCATCCTCAAGATTTGCTGATCCAGCCCAGCAGAGAGAGAACAATTTAGTATTTTTCAGAAATCATGAAGCTTACAGTCTCTTCCAATAGATTAAGGGCTATGATGTTTTCTTAAGTAGGCCGGTGGACTTTGATTTCATGGATGAAATCAAGGAATTGCTAGATTTCCAAGGGCTGCTGAGAATTATCCTAAGGTCAGGTGGTAATTTAAAAGTTGAAAATTTAATACCTACCTTTTATGCTAATTTGCACTTAGAAGATGGTGTATATATTTGTAATGTGATAGAGGTAGACCTTCATTTAACTCCTGAATTCATATATGAAAGCCTGGGTTTGAGAAATGAGGGTGTAGAGATTCTTGAATCAACTATAATGGATGACTGGTCAGAACAAGACATGAAGAACTGCATGGCCATCAACCCTCAGATCAATTTATTTAATAGGCTGAAGCATCTAAAAGGTAAAGCTCATATGATTGCTTTAATTTTAATTAGGTCTATTTACCAAAGGCATGGACATGATTTGGAATTGTCCACCTTTGTTAAGATTGCAACCTATGCAGTTTTAAATAGAATTTAGGTTGAACTTAATCGAGGGTTGTGTGATAATTGTGAGTTTTAGATGTTTAAATAGTACAATTCGAATTAACTGAAACTTCTAAGAGTTGAATACTTATATTTTTGATCCTTTTAAATATTTTAAAACACAATGAACAACATAATGCATGAAACACAACACAGTACATGTTGACCCCTTATACTTGGGGGTAGGCAATAGATATCGTGGTGAGTTTGGGCCAAGCATTTAGCCCCACACAATTTGGATTCAAGTAGTATTATACTCTCGAGTACCAACCTGTCCACCCTGAAAGTTCGGGCCGTCTTCTGGCAATGTTAGTTGGAAGCCAGGCCTCTTGGGTGAAAGCTTCATTTAGTCTTTCGCCCCAAGTCTCTCACTCAACTGATCTACGCCGAATGCATCATCTCTCGTATAACAAATCCCCAAACGGTTGCTACCCGGTTGATGGTTTCGTCTCCTACACAGAACCTTTGCCATTGTTGGTCCATGTTTACGGAAGTACCATTTTTGTTAACGTCCTTTTTACGACACTTCCATTTTTTGCTGTTGGCCAACCGTCAGGTAAAGGCTGTAGTGTTATGGCCAATCATAAAGTAAAGGCCATAGGGTTATGGCCAACCGTAGAATAAAGGTCGTAGTGTTACGACCAATCGTAAAGTAAAGGCCATAGTGTTTTGGCCAATCGTGGAATAAAACTTTATGATTTAGCCTTTCGAGAGCAAGCTAGTCGCCAGACCCAAAGTGGCCACGACTGATGACTTTTCCAGTGGTATGAGTGTGGGCCTTGCCACTTCTGATGCGCCTTTCAAAAGTATTATAACTGAGAAACTAAGTCAAAGAAAAGATCGGACGTCCGACAGTAAGTGGGCGGATTTCTATCCTATATGGTGGATGTCCGACCCCACCAGTCGCTCTTGATGCACCCCTAGAGGTGTAAAACCAGTCTCTAAGTGACTGACCGCACAAGTACAAATCTTTGGTCTTCTGTGGTAAAAATGATGGAATTCCAATCAATAGAGCTGAATTCCACCCCTTTGTGTCGGTCATTTCTAACGCATTGGAGATTGCTACAACAAACTAGCAAGTACTAACCTTCCATGGCAGACAAGGTGGAATTCTAGCCAGAAAGGTGGAATTCTGACTGAGAGTGCCAGCGTATATCAATAATCTCAAAGGTTGCGAGTCCAATCGTCGCCCAATCGACGTAATGTGTGCGACATTTGGCCTTTCAATGCTTGACGGTTCAACTTTGCAAAACGTTGTAACTTTAGCCTATAAATAGCCCTCCCTTTACCATTAGGGAGAGGTTCAACTCTTTGATTTGCTGTGGCTGCTCAAGTGTCCAAGAGTCCCAACACCTGACGTTGAGCACCTTTTCCATCCGGCTTTCAATGTTCATCCGTTGACTTAGACTCTAGTCTAACCTTCCTATAGGTTAGTCTTCCTCTCCCCCTTTCCCACTGGCAGGAAAGGGGGAGATGATTCTTTTACTTTAAGTAACACCGTGTTGACCCCATGCTTAAAAGGGGGATGGAGCCGGCTTGCCGCCGGTTGGCCAGTTCAAGGAACCGGCCCCCACTTCCCCAAAACCCCCCATGCGTGTGCATGGAGGGGGGAAACAGCCGGCAAGCAGCTGGCTGGCCGGTTCAAGTAACCGGCCCCCGTTTCCCCAAAACCCCCATGGGTGCGAATGGAGGTAAAAAGTTAGGGGGATGGAGCCGACTTGCCGCCGGCAAGCCGCTTCAAGGAAGTGGCACCTGGACTCCAAAAACCACATCTTCAGGTGAATGTTCAAGGAACCAGTCGGCTTCTGCCTGCCACGTAGCAGCTGCTGGTTGGCTACCTAGCAAGGCAAGCCGAATCAATCAGGAAAATATGACGAGATTTAACCACGTAAATCTCGCAAATCCGTCAATTACGTGGACCGCGTAATCAAGCCGGAATCACGTCGCCTTCCACCTTCGGGCACCCCCAAAGAAGGAAGGCAACCCCTTGTAAAAAGGGTGGCCCCCTACACCACTCGAGAGGCTTAAAATTCTGAGGAAGAGGCTTGAATTTCCAGAGAGAAGAGGCTGGAAGAAGGAGGAGTGAAGGATTTCCGAAGGGCAGGATTTCCTGGGAAGAAGGCCGACACCCTCGGGAAAAACAATCGTCCACCGGTTCTGAAGGAGGAAAGCAGCTCGAGGCCCTGATGCCTTTTCGCCATGCCGGAGCGAGGACTTCCAATCTGCGTCGACGACCCCCCACTACAGGTAAGTCCTTCCACCCTTGCCGTTTTACGTATGTTTTTACTACGTTTCGTCGAGCCCAGACTGCATGACACCTTCCCTGTGCAAGGGGACGACCGGGGGACGAACCCAGGTATCATTCCTTCGGAAACCCGTCAGAAGGTACCAGTGGCGGCCCTCCTGGCCTGGTTAATCCACCTGGCCCGGTCGTGCTCAGTTTACGTGTGACCCTTCTTTTGGGTCTTTTTACGTGGAAACCGCAAGTTTCCCAAAGGCTTTACGAATTTTTATCCGCTTTCTACGGGACCTTCTCGGGTCCCCAGAAAAGTTCCTGGGATGACGCCACCGGCAAGGATGCTGGTGGCAACCGTTCGGGTGTACGAACATGTACAACCCGACGGTCCCCGTACGTTTTCCCAGGAGACGTAAGTCTACTCTCCCGATGCCCTGAAAAAGTTTCCAGGATGAAGCCACCGGCAAGGATGCCGACGGAGGCCGTCCGGGTGTACAAACACGTATAACACGACGGTCCCCGTACGTTTTCCCAGGAGACGTAAGTCTACTCTCCCGATGCCCCAGAAAAGTTTCCGGGATGACGCCAACGGCAAGGATGTCGGCGGCGGCCATTCAGGTGAGCGAACACGTACAACCCGATAGTCCCTGTACGTTTTTCCGGGAGACGTAAGTCTACTCTCCCGAAGCCCCGGAAAAGTTTCCGGAATGACGCCACCGGCAAGGATGCCGGCGGCGCCCGTTCAGGTGTACGAATACGTACAACTCGACGGTCCCCATACATTTTTCCAGGAGACGTAAGTCTACTCTCCCGATGCCCCAGAAAAGTTTCCGGGATGACGCCACCAGCGAGGATGCCAGTGGCGGCCGTTCAGGTGTACGAACACGTACAACCCGACAGTCCTCGTACGTTTTTTCGGGAGGCATAAGCCCACCCTCTCGATACCCTAACAAATATAAGTCCTCCATTAAATCTCATACGTTTACAAACGTCAAGAGAAAAAGGGGTGGTGAAACAGCCGACAAGCCGCCGGCTGGACGGTTCACGGAACCGGCCCCCATTTCCCCAAAACCCCAATGGCTGCGCATGGAAGGGGGAAACAGCCAGCAAGCCACTGGTTGGCCAGTTCAAGGAACCAGCCCCCATTTCCCCAAAACCCCCATGGTTGCGCATGGAGGGGGGAAACAGCCGGCAAGCTGCCGGCTGGCCGATTCAAGGAACCGGCCCCCGTTTCCCCAAAACCCCCCATGGTTGCACATGGAAGGGGGAAACAGCCAGCAAGCTGTCGGCTGGCCGGTCCAAGGAACCGCCCCCATTTCCCCAAAACCCCCATGGCTACGCCTAGAAGGGGGAAATAGCTGGCAAGCTGCCGGCTGGCCAGTTCAAGGAATCAGCCCTCGTTTCCCAAAAACCCCCCTCATGGGTGCGCATGAACGAGGAAATAACTAGCAAGCCGTCGGTTGGCCGGTTCAAGGAACCGGCCCCGTTTTCCCAAAACCTCCATGGCTACACCTGGAAGGGGGGAAACAGCCGGCAAGCCACCGGTTGGCCGGTTCAAGTAACTGGCCCTCGTTTCCCCAAAACCCTCGTGGCTGCGCCTGGAAAGGGGGAAACAGCCGGCAAGCCGCCGACTGGCCGGTTCAAGCAACCGGCCCCCGTTTCCCCAAAACCCCTGTGGCAGCGCCTGGAAAGGGGGAGACATCCGACAAGCCGCCGGCTGGCCGGTTCAAGGAACCAGCCCCCGTTTCCCCAAAAACCCCCATGGGTGCGCATGGAGGGGGGAAGCAACCAGCAAGCCGTCGGCTGGCCAGTTCAAGGAACCGACCCCCATTTCCCCAAAAGCCCCATGGCTGTGCATGGAGCAGGGGAACAACTGGCATGCCGCCGGCTGGCAGGTTCAAGGAACTAGCCCCCGTTTCCCCAAAACCCCCCATGGGTGCACATGGAGAGGGGAAACAGCCGGCAAGCCGTCGGCTAGCTAGTTCAAGGAATCGGCCCTCGTTTCCCCAAAACCCCCCATGGGTGCGCATGGAGGGGGGAAACAGCTGGCAAGCCATCGGCTGGCCGGTTCAAGGAATCGGCCCCCGTTTCCCCAAACCCCCATGGGTGCGCATGGAGGGGGGAAACAGCTGGCAAGCCACCGGCTGGCCGGTTCAAGGAATCGGCCCCCGTTTCCCCAAAACCCCCATGGGTGCGCATGGAGGGGGGAAACAGCCGACAAGCTGCCGGCTAGCCGGTTCAAGGAACCGGCCCCCATTTCCTAAAAATCCCCGTTAGTGCGTATGGAAAGGGGGAAACAGCGGGCAAACCGCCGGCTGGCCAGTTCAAGGAACTGGCCCCCGTTTCCCCAAAACCCCATTGCTGCACAAATGAGTTGGGAAGGTAGCCGACCGTCGCCGGTCAACCGGTACAAGTAGCCGGCTGCCGGCTCCCTGAAAACCCATCTTTTTCTCCCCTATTCCCCACCGGATCCAATATGGATCCCCGTTTTGTTCAATTCCCATTTGTTTACTTGATTCTTGCTTATTTTCATCGGAAGGGATACAGTTATCCCTCTAAACACCCTGCAAAGTCTTCCAAGGTGAGGCCGTACGTGGCCGGATTAACTATCATGTTTTCCATTTTAGAGCCGGAGAGCGGCCGAGAATGTCCGGGCTGTCTGGGGGTGCCTAACACCTTCCCAACAGTACCCTGAGCCCCGTATCCAGTTCTCTCATGTTACACGACTTTATGTGATTCCCATGGTTTTATCATTTCGATGGTGGAAGGACACTTTCCCATCCGGTTTTCCTTATTTTCTACCTAAAAATAAGGTGGCACTCTATTCAACGAGCCATCAACCGCACGTGGTGATGCGCTCACACAAACACCTTTCAATTCTCTATACCTCGGTCCATCTGCTGGTGGGGTCGGCGGAAACCCATGGGCTTCCGGGTGATAGCCAGATGAAAGAGAGGGTACACACCGTCTCACCTGGTCGTCCATGGCTTCGACTAGAGAAATTTTCCCTTCTCTCGGGGATTGCCCAAGTCCGCTAGGGCCGGCGGATTCCCCCATGTATCCTTCTCTCTCTCTCTCTCTCTCTCTCTCTCTCTCTCTCTCTATGCCACCCCTACATGGCAACTTGCGCATCGTGGCCTAGGTAAGTTCCTAGAGATCAGCCTTGGTCCTAAGTCCTCGTGCGGCCCCTTCAATCAAAGACCTACAGTTTCGAAAGTATCCACTAGAATCCTGAAACTTTAGTTCCTGGAGGTGAGACCCCTTTTGTGTTTTTCTCATTTATTTAGCATAATACTCGAGGGTGACATAAATCACGCTCCTCCCACTTTTATTTCATTTTTCTCCTGATCGTTCTCACTAGTTTCTAACCTCCTCCATGGCCAGAACACCGAAGATGAGTCCCAATTTTCTATTCCTAGTAACCATTTTATAAGTTGTTGAGAGGTCGAATCTTGTTTGGGCTGACTGGGGGTGTCTAATCCCTTCCCCACTAGTACCCAGAGCTCCTTATCTAGTCTTTCGGATAGCAAACCCCCTTGTTATACCTATCTCTTACTCTTTTAATCAAGATTTTTAGTCTTTGCTGTGAAAGGTCATCCTTTCCTTGGGTTTCCTCTTTTTCCCTTCAAAACAAGGTGGTGACTCTATTTTATTCATATTTTTTGACATTTACCCGAAGCCCATTTTCTACTCTCACTTGCCCGAGGATGGTATAGGCCGTCCATTGAGGGATTTTCCTGAGAGGAGGTAACAGAAAATTGGCGACTCCGTTGGGGAGGGCGCTAAGACTTGTGACTCTAACTCTCTTCTTTTAATGGTTTTAGTTAAGATTTTCCTTGCATTTGATTGGTTTTTCAACATCAATTTTGCTATTTGGATTGGCTTACCCTTTAACCTTCTTACAGCACATTGGCTCCTATCCTCACTTGCATGTAGTCAAAAGCGATGGCAGCCAATAGCACTTCATCTCCCGCAACTTCACCAATCACAGCACCATCGGTTTCTGTCCCGATTTCCATGGCTTTCGGCCCACCGCCGTAGGTTCTCACATGGCCTCACCTCCCAAATCAAGACATGGGGCCATTGGGGATGCCCAATTGGATGGTTTAGACTCAAAATTGTGCATTTTATTGATATTAATTCATGTGTTTTAATAAATTTTAGTTGCATTTTGCATTGAATTATAATGATTACAAGGTTAACTATACTTTTGAGCATTATGCACGTTTATTCACTTTAATGATGCATGAATTAAGTTTTGAGTTGTTAATTATGTTTGTGTTGATTACCTATTGAGAAAGGAATGAATGATTGATAATTGACTCTTTAGGTTGCTGATAAAGTGATTAATCCACAGAAAAAAATCATGATTTATGTCTAAGTGTAGAGTCCATGGTTTAAGCTATTTACCCATGGACTTATCTGTGGGTTAAGCTATTTACCCACGGACTTATCAGTGGATTAAGCTATTTACCCTTAGACCATGCTGTGAGTGCTAAGGGTTTACCCACAGAGTTATCTGTGGGTTAAGTTGTTTACCCTCAGCCCATTCTGTGAGCATTAAGGGTTTACCCATGAACTTATGTGAGGGTAAACTGGTTTACCCTCGGACCTATACCCTATTTGTTTTATGTGATGAATTTCATTGATATAAAAGCAGTTGCGATTATAGTTAAGATCTAAATGTTATGAATTATTTCTCCTATAATATAATGTGTTTCATGAAAGGGTAGACTGAGAAATTCTTAAGTAACTACAGAAAATACATATCAAGTCAGAATTAAATATTAATTTAGTTGGAGCTTAACTGTGAAGAGCGTGGATGGACAGGTTGAAGAAGTGGCTTGCATGGAATGATCTCACATGTCCGAATGTGCACCACACCCTTGTTAACTGCTGAATTGCCACTCCTCCTATCTATAAAATAGTCCCGTAGCCATGAAACTAACCCCCCCCCCCTCCTCTTCATTTAGGGCACCATTCACAAGGCATTCTCTACCTTCTCCATCTTCCACCTTCCACCCACTCACTTCTTCCGAGAGGAGATTGACAACCTCCTCTTCTCCAACCACTCACATAGTGTGTTTGCTGTTCTTTTCTCAACCTAAGCATATCCTTGAAGGAGAGACTCTCGATGCTAACTACTTCCTCCTCTGTTCCTTGGTGTAATTGCAGATTGACACCCCAAAATCTCATTGCAAGGTCGAAAGGAAGGCTTGCCAGATTGACGACCTAGTGGACCGGAAGTAAAGACAAAGAGAAGTTCTCAACCTGAGCAAGTTTCGAAGGGAGGGAATTACAGTGAAGCATTAGGTGTTCCTTTTCCTTTTACTTTTATTTTATTTTTACTTTGCCTTTATATTTACACTGGAATTTACAAACACCCATTTTATCAACTTGGTTACGATAGTAGAGAATGATTTTATGTTTACTGTAATGTTGAATGTTGTATTTTAATTTTACAAGTTATTTTTACTTTGTTGTGTTTTGTGCATTATGTTGTTTGTTGTGTTTTAAAATATCTAAAAAGACCAAAAATATAAGTATTCAACTCTTAGAAGTTTTAGCTAATTCGAATCATACTATTTAAGCATTTGAAACTCACATTTATTGCACAACTCTCAGGTAAGTTCGAGGGTAAGGACGTCTACCCACGAGTTACCTCGAGGGTTAAGTGCCCTCTCTGTGCAAAATGACAAATTTTATGCAAACTGAAAGTGTATAATCTTAAGACTTAAGAGGAATTAAATATTTGGAAGTAAAACTCACTAAATAGAGTCTTTCAGTGCAAAATTCAAATCATTTATTAAAAGACTACTTTTAAAATCAAAATATTCTAAGTGGTGAAGAAATTAAAGTTAATGAAAAATTCTCTGGAAGGTACAATGCAATAGGTATTTAAAGAGCATCTTAGTGGTTAATTGGAATAGAGCAACTGTGACATTGCTTAAAAGAAATATAATTGCTTGTTCCATTAATTGAATACACCAATTTAGCTAAACACCAAGGAAAACTAATCCCTGTGGATAAACCCGTACTTGCACACTAACTATATCTGAACCCGTGCACTTGCGGTGAAATTAAAATATTTCAAACACATATATTATCAAAAATGGATTGCAAAAAGTGGTTGGAACAAGTTTTTGGTGCCGTTGCCGGGGATTGCTTAATTTCTTGCAATTGGTGTTGTTTTTGCTATTTTGCTGTTAGCTAGGGTTGCAATATAATTTATGTGCACTTACTATTATTAAATTCTATTTCACAATCTTATTGCTATTCTAGAGTAGAGTTGTGTTTTTAAAGTTTGAATTTCATAATGGACTCATATAACTCATATTGGGGTGATTCTGAGATTGTTCCAAGGACTAGTTATGAGGATTATAATTATTCTAATTATGTTAGAGGAGATTATTTACCTATGGAGTTAATGATTACTCTTCACAGCATGATTTAAGAGGATTTAATGTTAATTCTCAAAATAATTATAACTGGAATGTCAATTCTAATTTATGGGAATGTAATGACAATTCAGAAATGCAGAATTATTATTCAAAGTATAATCATGTGAATGAAAATCAAAATTATCAATCAAATATATCACTACAAATCCAACGATTAATGGATAAAATAGATGAATTAATACGAAATAATGAAGAGAGTAACAGATTGAATGAATTACAAGATGATAATTATTTAAACTGGTCAACCTTACAAGAGGATCGGAATGTTCAAGGAATTGATATTGGTTTAACAAATCTTAATGATAATTTACTAATTAATGTTGGAATTAATCAGAATTATGTTAAGCAAAGACTATCATTGGGATTTGAACAACTGCTAAATAGATTTAATGAATCAATGCAACAAACTGAAGATAATAGAATATTTAATGAGTATGAAAATAATGATGATTTTAATTGGGAAAATTCAAACGAAAATCAAAAGTATCAAGAGGTAAATTCATTAGAAAATATTTTATTTACAGAGGAGAATGTGCAACCATTAGAGATAATTGAGGAAAATGAATATTGTAATTCGACTTCATTTAATCATATAGAGAAGTTAGATGAAATTCAAAGATCTATTGACCTATTTATAAGAAATTCATCTAATTCTAATTATTCTGAACAAGATGAAGATTTTCATGAGGAACCTATAGACACTAGTGCAACACTCATATCAAATAAGTTCTATAGAGCTCCAGAAGTTAAAAATTTTAAGGAAAAAGATCAAATATGGGAAGGATATGAAATACTTGACTATTTGATGAGGGATTGTTTAGTAGGACCACTTGAGATTGTGAAAGACCCTATTTCCAAAAGTATAGAAGAGTTACTGAAGTGTTAGCTACCTTTAGATCAAAAGGAGATATTAGTGCTCCTATGGCAGATAATGAGGAAAAGAAAATTAATGAGGATAATTTAATTGTTTCCAAAAATCTTCAAGAAGTGGGTAAGGAAGAAAATAACAAACAAGAGATAGAGATAATGGAGAATGAGCCTAGTTTAGATGAATTTCTACCCAACCCACCAAATCTTAATGAATTTGGAGAACAACCTAAGGTAGTAGAGATCAAAAGAGAAATTTATGAGGAAAAAAATGTGAGTAAAGAACAAGGAGATCAGGTTGATATTAGTGACTTTCCCAATCTTAACAAAGATGACATATTTGAAGAATTAAAAGCTGAGGATCCAATGATGAATATTTTTCAACAAATCGTTTTAGAAGAAGAATTATCTAATGTTGAAGAATTTGAATTTGAACCAGGATATTTTGATCAACCTTTTGAGAAAATTTTTGAGGAGTTAAAGGTATTAGAGGTTAAAGACAATGTTCATGATTTACCCTCTTATGAGCCAATTCTACTTGAACCATTATCGTATGAACCATTTATTGAGGAACCATATCTAGAGCTCATCCTACCTCCTGCAACTTTTGAGCATATATCCCATAATTGTGTAAACTTTTATGAAGAAAAGATTATGAGTTATACTAAATTGGCTGGACACTTAATGAATGCACTAGCTAAAGAGGTTCCATTTGATATCAAGCACAAACCTCCTGAGCAGATCATGAATTCCTTCTAGGTAAGTTGGTTGTTAAAAGAAGAAGAAGATGGAAGAAGATATAAGTTCCCTCAACCTGTAAGGAGAGCATTCATGGGAATTTTATCTGATCATTTTTGGAGTTACCCATGGAAAGAAAGAAAAAAATATATTTATATATATATAGCTATTGATTTCACTTTCTTATTAGTAGGATTAGTATAAGCAGTTAAGTTTGGTGGTTTGTATTTTGTGAAATCATATGACTTGCTTGTGTGCCACAGGGGGCATGGGTGCTTAAGTAATACACAAGTGTTTTAAAAAAAAATTCGAACTGCTACTATGTTTTATTTTGAGTCTCTTCGAGAGCTATCCTGTTTACCATCAGATTGTGTCGTAATGTTAAAATATAATAGTAGCTACTTTGAGGGTTATCTTGTTTACCCTCAAAGTTAGTTCGAGGGTTATCCTGTTTACCCTCGAACTACAGTATTGTAAAAAAAGAAAAAAAGAAGTAAAGCACTGTGGGGATAAACCTCGTATAAGTTTGAGGGTTATCTAGTTTACCCATGGTTCTATTTGTTGGAAAATGTAATTGTTAAGCATAGGGTTACTAAAATTAAACAATATTAATCATCTAAGTGAGATTAAAAGGTTAGTTCATAATTCAAATGATTAAAAAATGATATTTAAAGATAAATACAAATTGGTGGATTGCTTAATGATGGAAAATTTTAAAAGAATGCAACACATAGAACTTGCACGATTGTAACAAGTGTGTTCATAAAAAGCTTAATTTCTTTAAAATGGTTTAATTGAACAAGTATTGTGAATATTTATCCATCAGATTGTAAATTGACAAAAAATTTCAAGGGTTTGGAAAACCATAGCACTTGTTCTAATTTAAAACACACAACAATTAAGGACACACAAAAATTTAAAACAAACACAAATTGAAGTACATACAGAATTGCAAATCTTAAAACATATGTTATTAAAATTTTAAGGGGTACAGCATGGGAGAGTTGTCTCTCCAAATGTTTTAATTACATCATAGCAAAAAAAAGAAAAAGAAAAATCTTAATTACTGCTCTGGAAGTCTGGATTTTAAGGTTGCAACTTTTTCTTTCAAAGCAGCTAGCTATTCCAAGACAGTGTCCATCTTTTCTGACATAGAGGCTAACCCTCTCTATTGGGAAGTGGATGGCTCACTATGTATTGGAGGTGCCAAGTTATCCTCCATGGAAAACTACGTTAGGTCTGTGGTAGTTAACAATCTAAACTTAATTTATTAACTACCCAAGTTGATATATCTAAGGAACTTGACACCAACTAGTAAATAAGATCACCATACAACAATTTCTTCTTGATGTTTATGATCTTGGAGATGAAGGCCTTATACCCTACACCCTCATTCTTTAATCCTAAACTCTCAAATATATATTCAGGTGTCATATAAATTTGTACTTCAGTCACATCAGTTACCAAAAAAAACCCCATCTTCCACATGCAAATTTGAATAGAAGGCCAATACTAAATTTTCAGCTTTAAAATTATTACTTGACCTTGAGATAACTTTCAGCAGTCCCTGGAATTCCAACAAATCTATGATTTCATCCATGAAATCAAAATTCACTGGTTTGCTAAATAAGATATCAAAATTTCTAATACTCTAGAATTTATCCCAAGACTCAACATTTCTAAAAATCACTAGATTTGTGCCTGTATGTTGGGTTGGCTTTGTGCAACTGAAACTTCTACAATAGCTGTATTTGGTTAAGTGGGTAGAGATTACACCACTAATGTCCTATCTTCCACTCCACCCGATTCTGTTTTTAGCTCGGTAGAAACTTCTGTCTACCCTAAGTGTAACTCAATTTCAATTGGACTTGAGCTTGGAGGATTGATAGTAGTCTCTCCCTCTTGTTCTTCTTCTTTTGAGGAGCTCATCTCCTCTATAGGGGTTGGCTATAATATTCGAAAACATAAATAAAAAAAATAAAAAAAAGTGAAGAAAATTAAAGCCAATATACAAAAACATAGAGAAAACGTATAAACTTAAACTTAAAAACAAAATTGAAGGGAATGAATTTCAATTAGTACCAGACCCTCTTTTGAAGCAAATTGAATTGTTTCATGAATGGTTTGATTTATCTCTTCACTATCTTGGAAGTTCGAAAATGGAAAAATTGTTCCAACAGTAAGTCCTTCCTCTTGAAATTAATATTTAAACACAAATGAAACCTGAAAACTTTAATTACTAAAAATAGGAAATTCAAACTAAAACCCTAAGAGAACCTAAATCTTTGAGTTTAATTCGATGGTGGGATGCCTAACATGCCTTATGAAGGAAAAATCAAAGCTTTCTATTTCATCAATGAAGACACTCTTATTTAATGTGCATGGGATAATCTTTATTATTACAAGATCTAACTGTTTGATGGAGGCTGCAATGTTGAACTTATTCATTAATTAACCTTGCCTGCTTCTATAGTGTGGTTATATGAATTAATTCCTTATGCAAATACTCTGCAACATTGTGTGTAGTATTTTCTATCTGCTCACATGTTAATTCGAGGGTAAACTTGTTTACCCACGAACCTAGCTGTGGGTTGTTTCAAAAACTCCCTTGCTAAACACTTGCAATGTTTATTATTTCTTTTGGAACATCTCTGTTGTATTGTGCTCAATTCTAAATGATCATTGTTGTTTTATTGCATGTTTTTATTAAATCTGAAATTTTATATCATTTACTACAGTTGTGATATTATTGTAAATAGATGTTTCTATTGCATGACAACATGAAATGGTAGCTAAAGCTTATTTAATAACGGTACCCAAGCAAATCTTTTTTTATATTTAAATGTTGTATATTAGGTTGGTCTAGGGATTTATCTCATAGGTTAGTCGAACACTTACAAGAAAAATAATTATGACTGCTCCACAGTACGAACAACCTAGAGAACAAACAATAGGTAGTAAAAATATTTAAGCCCTATTTTTATTTATATTAATTCTGTGCAAAAAGAAAAAAAAATCACCTCCTTATTATCATTCTTTATTGATGCATAACACTTGTATTTAATTTCTGTAGCATTACTTATGCATTTCACATGCTTCATCCTATTAAGTTCAACGCATTATTCTGCATGCATCATATTTTCATGTTTGATATTGGGGATGTTTATTATATTTCGTAGTTATCATGAATTTTCCTATCTATACTAGACTTTTCCATTTACATTGAGGACAATGCAAAGTTTAAGTATTGGGGGGAAGGTTTATGTTTAAGGTTTGTGTTTAAGTAGCTTAAGTATTTAAGTAGGTTAAGTATGTTAAAAATGTTCAAAATTTTAAAAAACAATTTTAAAATTTTCTTTTCTAATATTTGTGATTTTCTTTGATTTTCACATCTTTAATATCTTTTATGTTTTTACTCAAGAACAAACTTTGAGGAATGTAAGTTTCAAGTGTTGTTATTAGAATTAATGGGAAGACCCTATTATATTGAGAGGAGAATCTCCAAAGCCAATTCCGAGTAACCTATTGCCCTTAGATGAGATGGATTTCAAATTAACTTGTGCAATAGGTTGAGTTTTCCTATTTCATTTGAATTAATGCCTTGTTAATCTAGTTTGCTAAAATGAATTATTTTTGTTTCTCATTACCCTATTTGAGTTACCCACATTCTTTTACAACCAAACCATAAATGAATCAAATGGCAAAATATTGACATAACCAACCACAAAATGCATCTTTACACATGAAAAATAAATATACGAAAGTACATACACCAAAAAGATTCATTCACCAACAAGCCAAAAATCATATTCACATATATACACCCATTCACATGAGAATATCCATTCTTTTAGCCAAAAACATGAAGTAATATGCAACATAACTACTGAAATCAAACTAAGTTCAACAAAACAGCACAAACACAACACTCACACGACACAACATAAATCCATAAAAATCGCAATCATCAACATAAAAACAACAATAGAAGAACAAAATCACGATAAAACACAAAATGATCTCATTTCATAAATATACCTTGAAGCTTTCCAAACACCACTTGTTCTTCAACCAAAGCTTTACCCATGCTCTCCTCGAACTCAGACGAACACTGTCATCATGCGCCCTTCACCTCAAGAGAGAAATGGTGTCTGATTGATGTCCAAGTAGGGAAGGTGCTGTCGGCCGTCACCACCTAAAGCCCTACGTTGTGCACAAGTCTCCTCCATGCATGTCCACGACACCTATGAACAACCCTGGAAGAGAGAGTCAGCCTTGGAAGGTGAAGAACAGTTGGTGCTCCACACAAATGGCTCCTAGACGACAAGATGCAATGGTGCTCCAAGCTCCCACCACATGATGACTATAGCATCGAAAGGAGGGATCACGGTGGTGATGTAGTCTCCCTTCACACAATGCAATGACGACACCGGTGGAAGGAGGCGACACTAATGGCGACTCAATTGATGGAAGCACAAATGGAGGGGGTAACAACTAGATGAAAATGAGGGATGCCCTCCTCTACACGTGCCCTAGCTGTATACGAGGGAGAGCTAGTCTTTTGCAAAAAGGACCTTCCTCTTTTAGTTATTCAAATAGAGGAACTTTATAAAAGGAATAAACAAGAAAATAACCTACAACCATGTTGAATATAAAGAAAATAAAGTTCTAAAATATGATATCAATGTGTTCTCAATCAATAAGTTTAAAACATGCGGTGAAATTTGTGCAATTAAATAATTTTTAACCTAAATATCATGCATGCCTTTATAAAAATATTTATCATGTGATTTCATATAAGAATCCCAAATTTGCAATTATATAAACTTAACATGTATAAAAAATAACATATAAGATTGCACAAATTAACACTACAAAAATAAACAAGCGAGCAAGCTAAACAAGAGTTGATTGAAGCTTCCTACTAGTTAAACATGAGGAACGAAAAGGTTAGACTCAGTTTGCCTGCAACTAAGAATGAAAAGAGAATAAGAAGTCAAAAGGGAATGTCATACCTTGTAGTTACATCATACTTATTTATATATTGTAAAGGGTGATGAAAAAAAATCTAAAAGCCAATCCAAAAGATATTTTTGTGAGTAGAAGTGCTCCACACCATGGGTGTGGGAGATCTCTAGCGGAGTCATTAGTTTCTGTAAACTAGAGAAAATTTACCGTCTTGTAAAGCAAAGGTGAAATCCACTATGCAAAATAACATGGAGTCGCCGCAGTTTATTTAGGGTAAAACCAAGAAAATCCTAAGATTGTAGGTAAACACTTTGGGTACAAGTTGGGAAGGTCCAACTTGCCTAGCAATAGCTAGTTTGGCCTTCATCTTGATGATTTCGAAAAGTCTTAACAAGATTTGGCTAAAGAATCCAAGGAAATATGGAGTTTACCACAATGATTCAACAAGCATGTAAAATAATTCATGAAATCATGCATTGTAACTGAAAATAGCAAGTAAGAATTCAATCATCAATTTAAGCATGCAGCCTAACGAAATTGCAGTAGATGATAAGCATTCTTGTCCCAATTTTAGGTGGAAATTGTAAAATAAATCCATTCAAGCAAAAAAAATCACAAATTGTAGGAGGTTTAGGCAATCAAACATTCAAGCACGTAATCATTCAAGGAATCATTCAGGAATCAAGAAATTTAGGGCATCGAAAATCAATTAGCATGAAACTAGGGTTGCACAAAAGGAATTAAAAAGGTATTGAACTAAAGGGAAATGGGATGAAACCTACTGTTTAACTAGAGGGTAGTAGGTAAACTTAAATCATTTCGAAGGAGAAGTCATCAGATGCCAAAGGTTGCCAGGGAAGAGTCGAGCAAGTCACAAAAGGTCCAACACTTGTGGGAAGAAACTATCATCAGAGTTGGGGCTTGTCAGAAGTCGAATGCTTTGGTGCATGGGTGCTCTAGTTCGAAAGTCTCTTGCGAGGGAAAATAGAGTGTCGATGGTCAGTCTGTGGGGTCAGTGTGGTTGTCTTAATTTGTTCTTAATATTATTTATAAGGTGATTAGTTAAGAAGCAAACTTAATAGACCTTACATGGCAACCATTGGTTGACCCATGTAAGGGAAATTAGTAATTTAATTGTCCACGTGACAAGAACTTCAAGAAAAATCAAAATTGAGTACGCTCGTAATGTTATGGCTTAACATTACGAAGGTGATAGTGTAGGCCTAGTGAAAGGTAACAGACTTAGTCCATTGAGTTAAGGAGTAACACAATGGAGGTCCATTGTGTTACACAATAACTATACAGACCTACTAAATGATTGTGATTTCCTTAAATTGTGTGGACTAACCCTTGGAAGTTTCGAGCCCTCGGCTTGAACTTCTGAACTCGCTAGAGATGGGGAAGAGTTGACAACAAAGGTAGGGGTATGTTTAGACATTCCAAAAGGGAATGAGACTTTTGAACCACCTGAGAAAGACGACGAGTTAGAGAAAGGAGGAGAGATAGACTCGAAAGTTCCATATTTGGGTGCATGAACTTCCAAGGCAAGCAGGGAAGAAGAAGACTTAGTGATAGAGGAAAGGATAAACTCGGAAGTTTCAGACCAGATGCCTGAACTTTCGAAGCAAGCAAAGAAGAAAATGAAGCAACAATAAAAAAAGGGATAGGCTCAGAAGTTACGACTTGGATATTTGAATTTCCAAAGCAAGCTGAGAGAAAGGGGAGTAAGCGAAAGAAGAAGGGGTGGGTTCGAAACTTCCAAACTGGATGCTTGAACTTCTGAAGCAAACAGAGAAGAAGAGTTGGCAATCTAATCCCCTAAACTTAGAAAAGATAAAATGAGCCTTTAATCTCTTAAGCACCCATTAAAGCCACACTCAAAGTGCAAGAAAAAGCACAAGTGGCTATGAAACTCAAAATCGGTACAATGAATGATGATCCAAATGATATTCCATAAAACTCTATTTTAACAGAATAATAAAATTGTTATAACAATGGACTAATCATTATATTGATTTCACAGAACATCAATCCCATGATCTCTTGCAAAACAAAAATCTCAAAGGGACAGGATTGTAAATTTTGGGTTTCAACACTCTGCACCAACAGTTGATCCCTTCTCTAACCAAGCTGTCACTCCCTTCCTCTACTCAAGCAGCCTCCTCCTTTCTCCTTCACTTGAGTCATTGCCTCCTTCCTCCTCTACCCAAACCCCCTTCCTTCACACCAGTAGTTGACCCCTTCCTCCTCAGCTCGAGCTATTGCTCCCTTACTCCCTTGTTTGAGCAGCTACCTCCTTCCTCCTTTGCTCGAGCCCCCTTCCTTTGCACCACAGTCGACCCCTTCCTTTGCACCACAGTTGACCCCTTCCTCTGCTCAAGCCATCGCTCCCTTCGTCAACCTTATTACATGTGATTCAATACTATTCATATTGTTACATATGCATTTAATATAATTTACATATGCATGCATATGCATTTGTTGTAATGGTTGATTTCCTATTAATTAGTCATTTGCATGTGTTAATTGCTTTCCATTTAAAATATTGTTATTGCTTGTTTGGTTGGGTTTAAAATAATTTCTAACTGTTATTTATTGCATTGTATGTAATATTGTTAGGATGGATAAACTTCTTGAATGTGGTCATTTTCATGACTTGGAACATGAAGAGAAAATAGAGGTTGTAGCTTTCTTCAATGTTTTGATGCAACTTTACTTTCACATTGCATTTCGTCTTAGACAAGTTGTTCATGATGTCAGGTACATCAAAGGTGAAGTTAGAAATATGTTGAATGGTCATTTGAAGGTATGCTTTGACATTTGTAAGATGATGTTCGAAACATTTTCATCAAATATTTTAATAATTATTATTTATATTATTGCAATGTAAGTCAATTGTAAGAAATTTCGTCACAAAGGGATTAAATTTGAAGATCTTTTGGGAAAATTATCTGATGGGAGTATTGTAACTGGACACAACACCTTCATTTCAGGATCATCAATAAATACATAGTATGACATTCAAACAGAAAAGTTCAACACTGAAATGCTTATCCACAATGATGAACATAATGAAGAACAACCATGCAATACACATCAAACTACAAGTAAGCGAGGGTTAACAACAAATGTATCAATTACTTCAAAAGTAGAGTGCAACACTAACAGAAAGTCACACAAGGTTGTTGCTATGCAAGAGTTTACATGATGTTGGTATTTTGTTACAATCCTTGCAATGTGATGGAGATCCTAATGCAGAATTTCAACAATATTTGACAATACTTAAAGATGTTGGTATTTTAGAAGATGATCCGTTATAGGCTATTACACTGGAAATTTGAGAAAATCATGCCAAGAAAAATATTTCTAAAGCTGAATACGAAGTATCAAAAAGCAGTATTGTTGAAAGCTGTGAGCATGGATTGCGACAGAGTAGAGATTGATAGTGTTAGACGACATTGATTATTGTGATGTTTTTGAGAACTTTTTGCTTTGTTTTGTTGTGATATTCTATTTTGTTGTATTTTGTGAATCTATTGTGTGACATTGGCTTATTGTGAAAAGCTTTGTATTTTGTTTTACTTTATTTCATTGGAATGGAATGATGTTGTGTTTAATTAAAAATTGTTTTAGTCCTCAGTGCTTGAAATGATATAATTTATTTCATTAATGTGGAAATTAACAAATGTATGTATGATAATGCAACAATTTTCTTTACAAATGCCTATATTAATTTAAAGATGCCAGTTGTCAGCATCAGCATTAAAAAATGCCCAAAAAAACTCATCTACATTGAAATAAATGAAATCAGCAACACAACATTTTGGGATTTATCCATTAGCATTTAAATATTCCACCATTTTAACATCAGTATCTTAATTATCCCAAATTTTTTCATTAGTATTATAATATTCATAGATTTTTTATCAACCACTGAAAAATCACTAAACTGTCACTAGAAAGACATCCTCAACAGTTTTAGAATATTTAATTAAATATTTTTAAATAAATATTTATTTATTTAAATATAAAATCATAAAATTGAAAGTGGTAAATATTTTAATACATTTTTATAAAGATTTTTTATAAAGATATTCATTGTCAAGGCACTAATTGGATTGCTCCACCAAACACTTGTTGTACCAATCGAACTACACTAAACACCTATTGCATCAAGAGTCATCTCCATGTGGTAAGACACCCAACAAACTACCCCTCTTGACTACATGGAAGTGGTCAATAATTCTGCAATCTAGTTGCAAGAATTCTGTTTGTCTCTTATCACTAACTTAGTCAACATATTAGTTTCATTGTCATTAGTGTGAATTTTTTTAAACACAAGTTCTTTTAAGTTCACTACATCTCAAATCTAATGATATCGAATTTTGATATGCTTTGACCCTGAGTGGAATGACAAATTTTTGTTAAAATGGATTGTACTTTGACTGTCATCCAACGGTATAAATTTGTCTTGCACAATCTCAAGTTCTCCAAGTATTCTGTGGCTGCAATAAATTTAACCTCTGTTGTAGACAATGCAATGTACTTCTACAATTCAAATTTCCATGAAAGAGCTCCCCCAGCATTGGTAAATAAATACCTTAGAGTAGATTTTGAGTTATCCACATCTCCTACCATATTTGAATCAGTATAACCAACTAATTTTGGTTCTCCATTTCCAAAACAAATCTTTAAATTTGAAGTACCTCAAAGGTATCTCAAGATCCACTTTACTACTTCCCAGTGTTGTTCTCCAGGATTAGAGAGAAATTTGCTTGTTGTACTAACTACATGGGCAATATCAGGTCTGATACACAATATAGCATATATCAGGCTTCCAACAACTGAGGCATATGAAACATTCTCTATTTCCCTTTTCTTCTCATCTATAGGACATTGCTTCTTATTTAGCCTGAATTGAGTTGCAAGAGGAGAGTTAACTGGCTTTGCATCATTTATGTCAAATCTTTAAAGTACGTTCTCAATGTACTTCTCTTACGACAAGAATAACTTATTCAAGCTCCTACTTTTTTCAATTCCAATGCTAATAATCTTCTTTGCAAGTCCCAAGTCTTTCATAGCAAAAGACTTATTCAACACCTTCAATTCTTCAATTTTTGACATATTCTTGACAACAATTAAAATATCATCAACATAGAGCAACAAAATAATAAAATTATCAGAAAAAATCTCTTAATGAAAACACAATGGTCTATGTTATACTTCTTGTAGCCTTGCTCTCCCATGATAGTGTCAAATCACATATACCATTACATTGATGTAGCCATAAAGATTTTTCTTCAATCTGCATATTAAGTCTTCTTTACCTTTCTCAACAAATCCTTATGGATGGTCCATGTAAATCTCTTCTTCTAAGTTTTCATGAAGGAAAGTAGTCTTCACATTCATCTGCTCAACCTCTAAATTAAGACTTGTTGCTAAACCAAAAACTACTTAAATAGAAGTCATCTTCACTACTGGTTGGAAGATCTCATCGAAGTCAATTCCCTTCCTTTGAGTGAATTCTTTCACAACTAGTTTGGCCTTCTTCACAATGGTCTATGTTATACTTCTTGTAGCTTTGCTCTCCCATGATAGTGTCAAATCACATATACCATTACATTGATGTAGCCATAAATATTTTTCTTCAATCTGCATATTAAGTCTTCTTTACCTTTCTCAACAAATCCTTATGGATGGTCCATGTAAATCTCTTCTTCTAAGTTTTCATGAAGGAAAGTAGTCTTCACATTCATCTGCTCAACCTCTAAATTAAGACTTGTTGCTAAACCAAAAACTACTTAAATAGAAGTCATCTTCACTACTGGTTGGAAGATCTCATCGAAGTCAATTCCCTTCCTTTGAGTGAATTCTTTCACAACTAGTTTGGCCTTCTTCACAATGGTCTATGTTATACTTCTTGTAGCTTTGCTCTCCCATGATAGTGTCAAATCACATATACCATTACATTGATGTAGCCATAAATATTTTTCTTCAATCTGCATATTAAGTCTTCTTTACCTTTC
>JAMKPZ010002560.1:0-31345 GCA_024699675.1 Amphibolis antarctica
GACACTTTATTGCTTTTCCGTAGCATTAGCCATCCAATTGTCCTTGAGCGAATCCCAGTGAAGCCACCAGAATCCAGGAACTTAACCATTTTCTCTTGGACACTTTATTGCTTTTCCGTAGCATTAGCCATCCAATTGTCCTTGAGCGAATCCCAGTGAAGCCACCAGAATCCAGGAACTTAACCATTTTCTCTTGGACACTTTATTGCTTTTCCGTAGCATTAGCCATCCAATTGTCCTTGAGCGAATCCCAGTGAAGCCACCAGAATCCAGGAACTTAACCATTTTCTCTTGGACACTTTATTGCTTTTCCGTAGCATTAGCCATCCAATTGTCCTTGAGCGAATCCCAGTGAAGCCACCAGAATCCAGGAACTTAACCATTTTCTCTTGGACACTTTATTGCTTTTCCGTAGCATTAGCCATCCAATTGTCCTTGAGCGAATCCCAGTGAAGCCACCAGAATCCAGGAACTTAACCATTTTCTCTTGGACACTTTATTGCTTTTCCGTAGCATTAGCCATCCAATTGTCCTTGAGCGAATCCCAGTGAAGCCACCAGAATCCAGGAACTTAACCATTTTCTCTTGAATGCTTTGCTACTTTTCAACAGCATCAGCCATCTAATTGTCCCTAAGCGAATCCCAACAAAATCACCAAAATCCAAGGACTTAACTATTTTCTCTCATACAATTTGCTATTTTTCAATAGCATTAGTCATCTAATTGTCCTTGAATAGATCCTAATGAAGCCACTAAAATCCAGGGACTTAACCTTTTTCATGGACATCTTGTTGCTTTTCAACAACATTAGCCATGTGGTTGTCTCGAAACGGATCTTGGTGAAGCCATCGAAATCCAGGAACTTAACATTTTTCTTGGACGTTTTACAGCTTTTCAGCCAACATCAATTGTCCAGTTGTCCCTAAGAAAATCCCAGTGAAGCCACCAAAATCCACAGACTTAATAATTTTCTTGGGTGTTTCACTACTTTTTAGCAACATCTACCTTTCCAGCTTTCCCTGAACAGGTTTCAATGAAGCCACTAAAATCCAGGGACTTAGCTACTCTTGTAGAAAACTTAAGCTCTCTTATGGGTGAGTTGGTAGTCAACCCCTAGATCAAGTTCTATCATTTTGATGGGACGTGACTAGCAAGAGGCAAGTAAGGAGACTTGAAATGAATTAAATTAACTTTTTCATTAGTAACCCTAAAATACAATCAAAAATCTAACAAGAGCACCTGCACAGCTATCAAAAGGAAGTTTTCTAGAGTTCAAGCTTGCTAGCCTTCCACAGGTAAGCTTTTGAACTCTAACTCCGTTTTGGGGAGGGAAAGCTCCCTCCCCAAGGCACATGAATCCTTGTGTTGTGCATTTTCTTTTGGTTGCACAACTTCTATTGCAATAGGTTATGCTACCTACCTTCCTTTTTCACGATTCTTTCAACCATGAAGGGTTGTGCCTGCAACTTTTCTTGGGTGCCTCTCTGCCCTAATTTTGTGTATAAATTATTGCACATTCTACTTTTCGTGCATTTTATTGTCCTATTACACATGAATCCTTATGTAAGAGGTTTTCAAGGTTGGCTCGTGCATGCATCCTTGCACAACCCCTCCTTTTGCATGGGTTCATATATCGAGCCCCTTCTACGTTGCATGAATCCTTGTGATGAATCATCGTTTTCTTTATTTTCTCGCATTTATTATGCTTTTAACTTTCATTCAACAAGTGCATGAATCCTTGTGCCTAGTTTTCATTTGTCCTATCTATGGCACCAAATTCTACTATCTTGCCTTCCAAAATCCGATATGAGTCAAGTAGGCTTGTTGTGAACTCGTGTGCCCTAGTCATGACCCAGATTCTGATCCCATGTCTTTAACGGAATATTTTTCTAGGTTTGACTTTTACAGGTGGATCTTGGGGTTAAAGGTGTGGATCCTCATCCAACCTCATGCAAGATCACCTTGTCTAATTACATTAGTGCATTTAACATGCATCTCTATCATGCAACTGATTAAAAATCAAACCCTCATCACTTAACCATTAACATCTTTTGAATGCCATTAGCAATAGGGAGGCCAGCATCATCTTAGCTGGAGATGTCTAACACCTTCCCCACTAGTACTAAAAACTTCTTACCTTGTTTTCTCTGTTTGCAAACCATATCCATTTGGTCTTTTTAGAGATCGATTATCTCCATTGCATGTTGGAGGGGACACATCCCCTTTGACACTTGATTTTCCTTGTTTTTCTACAAAAACAAAGTGACAACTCCATTTTCCATATCTTTTCTTTTCTTTTCTTTCGCCCCTGAGTCTCACTTTGTGGCCCACTAGGAAGGTATTAACAAGAAAAGGGAAAGATCAATCTTTAACTACAACCAAGTCTATAAGCAACAAAAGATGATGATCATGCAAAGACATCTTTCTTGATTGACAAGCGGAATTTTGTCAAAATTCTTCTATTGCTATAAACCGAACTTGAAGATATATCAACTTGATATCGAAAATACTTTCTTATATAGTAATGTAATAGAGCAGATGTTAATGGAGTAACTTCCAAAGTATGACGCTCAAATCAATGATAGAGTATGTCAATTGAAAGACATTTCTTTATGACCTTAAGCAAAATCCATGTGTTTGATTTGACAAGTTTAATAGGAATTTTATAAAAGAGGTTTCAAAAATGTGCAATTGATCATTTTGTATTTTATAAATAGTTTACTGTTGGGTGACTTATTATTGTAGTTTATCATGACAATAATTTTAATGGCATAGTGATTCAACAAGAATTAAAGAGACCAAGGAATACCTTAAGATGCTTTTTATCACTAAAGGAATAGGTTAACCATGTTATTTATTAGGCATTAAGTTTGCCTACTTCAAAGGATAGATGCCACTACTTTAGAGGAAGTATAATTTAAACTTACTAGAGGAGACTCTTAGGCTACAAGTTCAAGAGCACACCCATGGAGTAAAGCCAATAGTTCTAGGATGGTACTTCTAGCTTATTGGAGGAACCAAGAAAGTATAGAATATTGATAGGGAAGTTCATTTATTTGATAGTTACCCAACCTAATATGGAATATGCTATTGGTTTGCATGCTAAATTCATGCACGAGCCCAAAGAGGTTATTAACAGAGAGCTTTACGAGTGCTTGCCTACATTAAATTGGTTGTTAGGAGGGACCTCTTCAATAATGGCACCACTCAATTCTCTTGTTGGGTCTTCAAAGTTTGGATAGCTAAATGCCTCCTTACAACTACTTCCCCTATTCAGCAAATCAAGGCTCCCATATAGCTACTCACCTAATGGCCAAAGGAGAGGCATCAAAAGCATTGTCGTCTAGCCTTCTTTGAAACCTCATGCTTCTACCCTGGTGCCTACCTACAATTTACGAAGTCTACACATCTCCTTCATACCACTTCATGGAGGGAGACAATTTTATGTGGTCATTACTATTTTCATCGAAGTACAAGATGTTATAGAGTTTTGCATATAAAGTTCTTTAAATATCCATTTATCCAATCCCTATATATATTGTACTCTCATTAATATTAATGATAATTCATACCTTTCCATTTGTACAATTACTAATGTAGTTTACATAACTACACTCATTTACTACCAACTACAAAATACAATTTAGAAAGGTTTAAAAAGGATGGCATAACTCCCAACAAATATTGAACGTCCAACTAATACTGCATATAGAGAATAATTACCAACCCATGAATGCATGTTTTCTTTAGCTGTAAAGATAAACATGTCTTTAGTGAGCACATAAATAAAACAATACCTTACACCTTCACTAGGGGAGTGGGTTAATTGCACCAAAGCTTCAAGAGCACCTTTTTCCTGGCCAATGGCAGCATTGTTGCTGTTACTGTCGCCATGGGCTGCCAAATTAGCCAATGCACGGGCAGTCTGAAAAGAGAAGGCATAGATTGGCATAAAATCTGCATGGCTAGAACAAATGTACCACTGATACATGAGCCTGTTTGTGCATTGATACAGATTGCCAACTACAAATTATAAAAACTGAAGACACTTGCAACAATAGTTGTAAAAATAGAGAAATCTCATTTTCATTTCTTTATCATCATCACACTACAATACAATTCAACATTTCACCAAGCCCCAACATCAAAATGACATTATTCTACAAGTACCACAACAAAAAATCAACATGAAATGCACACTTGTATACAATACAATTAACCCATTATAAAGTAAAACAACCCTGCAGACAAAACAGATTATGCTCTGATATATCCATCTCAAAAATTACTTTCTTGGGTCACATATACAACTAATTTGCCTTTTTTTCCCAGATTGTAACATCCAAAATTCGTTTTTCATTTATTAGATTAGACAAGTGAATGAAGCTGGGATCAAATACTTTATCAAGTGAGATCTTCAACATAAAATCATACATCCAGTTATTATTGAGTTTAAGGATATGCATCAGTTGGCCAGGATCTCTTTACAATTATTATCAAAGCCTAGAGTGGAATGTAAGCAGAATTGTGATTAGGGCCAAAAGTACAATGTTATTCCATTAAGCAAGAATACAAAATCCTATATACAAGGAGTTACAAAGAAAGTAAAACTACCAAAATACCCATACATCTAATAATATCAATTACTATTCTACACCTCCATCAAGCAAGAGCATAAACATCAATCATTCCTAACTTATTACATAAATTTTCAAACACTCCAATACCTAATCCCTTTGTGAATATACCAATCCATTGCTCTAATGGTTGGGTGTAAGGAGTAGTGATAACTCCATTCATCACCATATCCCAAATATAGTGACAATCACCTTCAATGTATTTTGTCCTTTCATGAAAAGTAAGATTATTGGCAATGAATATTACAACTTGATTATCACAATATATTTTCATGGGAACCTACTCTTCAAACTTGAGGTCTATTACAAGGGGCTTTATCCACATCATTCAGTATATCCTGAGTCAAAAAACACTTCAATTTCTAAGTAACCATATCTCAAGTAGACCAAACCCTTGCTAGGTGTCCTTTTGATATACGCAAGCTATAGACCCTCCATACTTAGGATCATGGTTCACCGAAACATCCTCTGGCTCTCGCCAGAAGTTCCTCTAGCACTTAGCTCAAAAGGTGGCCATCGAGTGTTTCACTGGATATTTTGGTAAGCCTTGTTGGATATTCCGCCTGCCTTTCACCGGAACTTCCTCTGGCTCTTGTCGAAAGTTCCTCTAGCACTTAAGCTTGGGAGGTGGCCATCGGGTCTTTCACTAGATATTCTTGTAAGCCTTGTTGGATCTTCCACCAGCCCTTCATCGGAACTTCCTCTGGCCCTTGTTAGAAATTCTTCTAGCACTTGTACTTGGCAGGTGACCACCTGCACTGAAAGTTCCTCTAGATTTCACCAAAACTTCCTCTGGTACTTGTGCTTGGCAAGTGACTACCTACACCAAAAGTTCATCTGGATCTCACCAGAACTTTCTTTGGTACTTGTGCGTAGGAGGTGACCCCTTGCACCAAAAGTTCCTCTAGCTCTCACCAGAAGTTCCTTTGGATCTCACCAGAAGTTCCTCTGGTCCTTGAGTTCTGGTGGTGCTTCTCTGGTTCTAGTCGGGATTTCCTATCATCACCTATTGCTCGTGGATTCTAGGAAAACCCTACCGAAATCCACAATTCCCTCACCCAAACATAGCAACCGAATTCCAGGTAAACTCACTAGATTCTACCACCTTCCATTGTAGGCTGTCCATGAGTGCACAACTTATCTTACCTTGTTCCCAACCTTCCATTGGCTGCGATAAGTATGAGGAAGGTAGGTGGCACAAGTTAAGGTCTTTAAATCTAACTTCGCGGAACAACTTACTAGATGCTTATATATACTCTCATGCATCCCATACATGGGAGGGGAAGACAAAAAGACACGAGAAGCTTTCAAGGGAGACGAAAAGGCACAAGAAGCTTTCAAGAGGATCCCTGCTTGAGCTCCCAATTCCCCCAGGCATTCTCCCAATACACAGGTATGCTTCGGACCTCCCTAGCTCCTCCTTTAAACCTTCAAGTTGGGAGGTGACGCTTCGCCTCCAACCATCCCCCTTCCCTCCAACAGGACCAATGGTCGACAACGCTGTTGACCATGGTCCTGCTGGTTTCATCCAGCCAAGATGAATCTCCCCCAATTGCAAGGAGGGGGAAGGAGACTTCACCTTTTGCTTTTTGTTTGCTAAAGGGAAGGAAGTCTAACCTTCCAGACTTCACCTATCCCTTGTCATCCGACCTTGTCCCTTCAGGGACAAGGATGATTGTGAGGATAGACGAGCTTGCCTGTTCCTCCCTCTCTTTTTTTCCTCTTTGGTGGATCCTTCAAGGACAAGTTTGCTTTATTTATGCCAATCCGGAGTTTTGTGACGTCTCATCTGAGCAACGCTTTTAGAATGGATAATGCTATCCCTCAAAGCCTCATAGTAGACCCTTGCTATGAAGCAAACTTTAGGCATAAATCCTTACCTTTGTCCCTCTGGTTTTGAATCTCTATTATCGCTTTATTCTTTGCGATTTCTATATTGTTCTTCCCCATCGTGGATTTTCATGCTAGGGTCTCTGTCACCCAGTCCCCATATAGGAGACAAGCCCTTTCATCATCTTGATGGATAACTAGAATCTGGTTTGTCGCGACGTGGATTTCAGTTGAGCATTTAAGGTTTCACTAGACCTGATGAAATGCCTCTCGAGGCCCCTAGCAGTGGCTTCTCGCTTCCCCGTCATTGTTTTCTTTTATCAATTTCTTTTCAAACTTTATGGTCACAGTTAGGTTTTGTTTTTCCCTTGCTTCTTATCTTTTGGGCACAAGCAACCTTGTGCCTTACTCATCAAGACAAGATACTTCTAGATATGCTTCTTGAATGGCTGTACCGGATTCCGAATAGGCTTCCGGAATCCATAGCGATGACCTCAGGCTCTCCCATCTATGAGTTTATCTTTCCAGAATCTGGCTCCTTATGTCCGGATTCCCTATGCCATTTCGGCTAGTTCACTAGATTCCATGATACACTTCCTAGAATCCCTGGTGGTGGCCATTGGATCGTTTCACAAGGTTTTAATTTAATGAAGCTATTAACAGGCTAGGCTTCCCTAGGCTGGTTGAGGGTGCCTAAAACCTTCTCCACCAATACCTAGAACCCCTTACCTAGTTCTTAGTGTTTTGCAAACCGTTAAATCTTCTCTCCCTGGTTTGCTTTTCCTTGTTTTCTCACAAAAGCAAGGTGGCGACTTTGTTTTTGTTACTAAATCACCAACCACCAGAGTTCCACTTTGTGACTTCCCCTCTCGAGGGGGGATGGACATTCGTTTCTTTTCCTCTTTCCCTTTGGCATAACCAGGGAAGCGGGAAAAAGGGGTCACACAAGCACCTTCATAGCTCCTTCCCAATGAAATCTAGGCTCATGCATGAATTAAAGGAGTAGCCCCACTACCTGGGCAATATCTAGTTAAGTGACCATTGAGTACATCAACTTTCTTTTCTAAGAGAAAACCCCTAATTTATTCTTAGGGCATAAACCTAAAAGTAAGGATGATACAAACGTAAAGTGGACGATACACTAGAAATGATAGAATTAAATCCACTTCCAACTAGGAATATTCATTTGATCCAATAGAACCAAACTTGTGAGCCCTTCTTTAGACAATAGATCCACAGCACCACTGATTTTACTATAGATATGAAAAAATGATGAACATCAGGGACAATATTAAGAATATTAGACCAAAAGAAGGATGTATTGATAGTTGGGGTAACTTCCCTCTTTGATAGCTTTATAAAGAGCCTAGGAATCAATTTCCACCATCACATCGCTAAGGGGATGTTTATGCTGTCAGAATTGAATTTCGCCTAATTTAGGCATTAGTGCCAAATAATTACTTTATGTGTAATTTAATCAAAAAAAATTTTAATTTGTGATCTCATTACATGAAAAGTGTGTATAATAATTATAATTTATTTTTAAAATTATAAATTAAAAAATATATATATTTAATTATTTATTTACAATGGAAAATTTTAGAAAAATATTAAAGCATGTATTTAATTATTTATAAATATTTACTTTATATTGAAAATATGAAATTGAAAATAAGTTATTTAACATTTGTTTAATTCAATTTTGTGTCTACACAAAAACCTATATTTTCAATTCTATTTAATTCTAATAGGTACACAAGCACTTCAATGCTAAATTCATTTTAGTTAATTCAATTCCCGACAAAAGTTGAATTCTTGTTAATTCAATTCCATCAAATTCCATGTACATAAATGGGTCATAAATGGAAAGTGATTTTCCACACACATGGTCAAACCAATATAAGGGGCCTTCATCTCTGTAACAGGACTATTACATTTGTCAAAATAAAAAGAAAATGCTAAAAGGACCGCACCATTTGCATTCCTAAGGATGGCACCTCCCACACCCCTATTCTGAGCCGAAAAACAATCATTAGTGTTAAGCTTCAACTTGCTTGATAGTAGTCATCTCCACCTAAGCCACCAGATAGGGGGGTTTTTCCTCCACAAGATCCTTTACATCAAAGGTTCTTTCGAAGGCATGCTTCTTAGAGAGAATTTTTTCTTTGGTTTTCACCAAGCTTGCCAAGTTATCACCATAGTCAACACCACACCGAAGCTTCCAAAGCTCCTAAAGAAAAGTAGTAATAAATTTCTAAAGTCTCCAGATTTTTCGACGAGTATTAATGCACAAAATCCACATAACGCAAGTCTTCCACTAAAACTAGTTAGAAATATTAAGATGAAACATACAGGAAAGCCAAATTCCACCTAGCTCCACCCACTTGCCTTCAATACAAAGATGATGAATGGAGTCTTCTCTCCTGTGACACCTACAACAAACACATCGAGAGGTAAGATGAACACCTCTATACTCTTCCACATTGTCAACTCCACTCAAAGTTCTTGTCAGTTAATGTATTCCAATGCACCTCTCAACTCTTTGCACATACCATCAAGAACTCTTTGTAATGCCCTAAATTCTAAATGAGTAACTTCTCACCTCCTCTTCATGTCACCTCCTCTACACATTGCCTACCTACTACTTGTCCCTCTTACATCACCTGCTCACTCTCTTGCACATCACCCACCCACTCCCTCACAAATTGCCTACCCACCACTTGTTGATACCCCCCTCTCCCAAGTGTCAACCACCTGCTACCTATCCCTTGCATGTCACTTGTCGCACATCTCCCACTCACTCCCCTACACATCTCCCACTAATCAAGTGAACGATTTTAAAAAAAAAAATTCACTTATTATATAATAAATACTGTAATAATTGCTATAAATTTTGAACAATTTATAATAGTATAATAATTGTATTATACAAATTTTTAAAGAAATAAATAAATTTTTTTAAGAAATCAATAAAAAAATTTAATTGTATTATAATTTTTTTCAATACAATACTTGCAATTAAGGTTAATCATATTAATTTATAATTTTATTCACTTTTTACACTTTTAATTCATATGAATTCTAAAACCTATACAAACACCCAAATTTTAAATTTTGTCTAATTGTATCATATGCACAAACACCTCGTTAGAAAATTCATTTCCTATCATTTTCTTTTTTATCAATTCTATGTGCACAAACAGATCCTTAGGGTCTATTTTCATCAATTCTATGTGCACTAGGTGGCGACTCTTCACCCTTCATTAGGCCCTAAAAGTTCATTCACCATAATCCAACTCACCTAGACCTTTAGAGGGCCCAACTCATCCTCTTTAAGCCTATAGGCTTGGTGTGGACTGTTTTATAGGTAGACACCCAATTCGCTTTGTAGTATGAGAAAATCACGTTACAAGGAGTATTAAAGTTATAATTCAATTATTTATAAGGGTTCTTTATGTAAATGTTCTATCGTATAAGTATATTGTAAATATAAAGATTTTACATTTCCTCCTTTCAACTCATTACAATGTTAAAAGTTCATTTTAGAAAAATAGTAATAAATGAAAACGTCTATCTTTATATAAATTCAAGTTCAATCCCTATTTTAACCTATGTAGAACCATTTCAACACATCCTCTCATTTGTTGCTTTTTATTTGACTATAAGCCTATCAATCAGTAATAAATGAAAGAGTCCATCATCATATCAAGTTCAAACCCTATTTTAATCAATATAGAACTATTCCAACACTCTCTCTCCTTATAGTTTTTATTTATATATCTACAAGTGTCTATAAGTAGATGTATATGAACTATACTTTAATACAATGTTGAAATTCCATTTCAAAATTAATTGAGAATGAATAGAAAAGGTCGTCATCATATAAGCCCAAATTCAATCCCTATTTTAACCAATGTGGGACTATTTCAATGTATAGAACAAGAAAGAGGATCAATAATAACATCAATGGATAATAGGTTAACCAAAAAATAAGGAGAACAAATGAACACAATCAAAGGTTAATTAACAAGTAGTTTGGATGACCCTTTCATTAAAGATGGAACAAGTACATCCATTAGCTTCAAATTAAGGTAGAAAGGTGAGTAAATAGTTCATAGGTACCTAACACATATGAGTAGACTCCAGTCTATTATCTAAATATCATTTTTGGAAGCCAAAATAACAATTATACTTAAAAAGAAATCCATGGCATGGGATGCAATGGCAAACATTTAGCACTCTCAAAGTTACAAAAACTTAGCATATTCAGCCTATGCGAGTTTTACCATAGAAAAACTGTCTGAACTAGAATCAACTTGTGTGGCCACTCTTTAGAAGCATCTAACACCATATTAGACAAATAAGCCTACTCAGGTCTCCCAAAATTCGACCAACATCTATTACATCGATGCTTGTAGTGACCATAATGCTCACAATGTTGCCTACCAAGACCTTCATGACCATCGCCTTGTCTTGCACCAATGCAATAATGTGCAAAACCTTGAAAAAAGTGGCAAAATATCAAGTACAATGTCACTCCCAAGCACTTGAGCATGCACTTGACTTGCAATCTTTGGGTTCAAACAATCTAAGCCTAAATGCAAACAGCCAAGACAATGAAACGAGAGACCACCATTGAACCCCTAGATGCATTAACAACAAAAGAACAAGCTGAAGAGGTAGTTCAACCTTAATAGTGCAAAGAAGACAAAAGTCCAATCAAAATCATAGGTTGGTTAATGGAGAGAGAGAGCAACACGCATGTCACAACAAGAAGGAAGTCCTATTCACTAACTCAAACATTCACTTGGAGAAGATCAGTCTAAACTAAAGGCCTGGTATATGATGGTAGCAATGAGATCCATTAAAGGTAGAAGGGGTGACAATGGGTTTGGCTAGTGATTAGGATTTCAATAACAGGATTTAAGGGGAGTGGGTGATGGGTTTAGGAAAAAATTAGGCTTTGATACCATGTGATTAAGGTTATATTGTAAGTTATTCCACTAAGACAAAAGGTTACACACATAGTAAAATTGCCAAAATACCTATACACATAATAATATCAAATACCATTCTAACAAGAATAATTAAATAATGAAGGCTATATTTATGCATGATCCTTGATCTTTACAAATGATATAAATGCCTCCATCAAACAAAAATGTGGGAAGTAAATGGTTTAATTAAAGAATGAGGATAAACCATTAGAATCTCACATCCCCTATTTACAATTGTAGACTGTGACAAGGATGTCTAGTCAAAAGTTCAAGAAGGTGAAATTATAATGCATCAGGTTTAGTATCAAATCATGTCTTGATAAGAAGAGAATGGAGTAAAAATAAGCTAGTAATAACTACAAATATTAATTACAGTTTAATATCTTAAGGTCAATAATAAGTCTAAAGTTGATATATGTGAACCAGGCCATAGATTCCATCTTGAGCAACAGATGTCATCAATACATAATGTAAGATTTCTAGGGAAACCATGATCAAGTACCACCTTCACCACCATATTGAACAAGGTATAACATTAAATATTAGTATATCAGTTCAAAGTTGTACAGAACAATTACTATAGCAGTTTGTACACAACTATGTGCTTATCATTTTTAGAGATAATAAAAGAATAGGAACACTATAAAAATATAAGCATTTGATTAAAAATATGACTTTTATATCGAATAGGTCGATTTTCAAGAGATATTCAAAAATAAACATCTTTCAGGGGTGTATGGCACCTTACTTATACAATTAGTTAGAGTAAACAAAGGTAATGAAATTGAATATTTCAAAAACATGGAAAAAGAAGAAGAATAAATACCTGCTCCTGCACACCCTCAACCTTGCAAGATCGAGAAAGTGAGACCAAAGCATGGACACCTCCAGCTGCAGCAATCTCCATACTACATTTATCATCGGCAGCTAAATTTGCTAGAGCCCCAGCTGCACGTTCCTGCCAAGACATGAACAAGTAGATGTAATCCAGTGTAATCATTGAAAACCACATAATGAGCATTTTAAAAGTCCATACCAGAATTCCATCAATCCCTGATGGCCATCTGAAGATAAGGTCCACAAGGGCTTTCACACCACCAGCTTCTGCAATAGCAGTCTGAAATCAAAACCAAAATGCATTAAGATAAATCTCTAAAGGTTTCTCCAGTCATAAGCTTGCAGTGCAAAATTTAACCTTGTTCTCCTCCCCAACAGAAAGGTTCCAAAGTCCTCCAGCTGCTTCCTCTGCAACCAACTTGTTCACAGATCTTGTGAGATCAGCAAGTACAATGATACCACCTTCGTCAGCAACAGCTTTGGCAACCTTAGCATTGACAGACAGGTTTGCTATGGCCTGCAATGACAATATTTTTAATAATTATAACTTTTCCTTTTGTGAAACATCCATGGAAACTGACTAATGTCTAGTTTGTTTCAGCTTATGAGGTGCCAAATTATGATATTATGAGATTATGACCATCATTTGAACCAAAAAAATTTCACATGATAGTTTATAGCCATAGTCTGTCTAATTTTGAGCAATACCAACATGAAGACGTCCATAATCCACACAATCAAAGATTTGTCCAATTATGGGATTCTTGGGTGTATCAAGGGTATAATCTCACCAAATAAGATTATATAATACTCTATAGTACTACAAAATCCACATGATTATAGCCAATCATTGTACACAATCTCAATAATGCATTATCTGGTAGACCCACCATCTGAATGAACCAAGCCATGCCTAAGTGAAAATACGAATAACTGCTAATTCCTAAAACACCCACCTTTGTTGCTTCACACTGCATACCCTCTCTGCAAGACTTTGCAAGCTCCAAGAGAAGGGGTACACCACCATATTTCATAACTGCTTCTGCCCTTGCTGGGTTCACAGTCACATTGTCGTCATCAACAATGACAAATGTGGCCAACCCAGATGCAGCCCTCTCCTGCACATCTTCTTGTGAGCTCTTCAGCAAGCTCAGCAGTAAAGCTGCACCCTGATACAACCAAAACTCCTCCATCACAGAAATGGATGCCTCTGATATACGAAGGAGTGTTTGTGATAAGATCCATTCAAGCCAGTTCATAATAACATCTAATCTGTTGCTATCCCTTACTTTCCGTCTGTTTCTCCACTCTTCAAACACATCCTTCTTTTCCTTTAGTGTAGAAGTATTGGCATCAGTGCAGCAACCAGAAAGCAATGAAGCAATCCCCTTAAATATATCGGTGAAGAGTGCAAGAAATGTCCTGTCTTTAGTTTTGTATGATCTAATTTGGTGATTGTGACTTCCATCCTCATCCATGTTCTGGCAATTAAGAGCACATAAGACTTTCAAGCTTTTTGAGGTAAGAAATCTCAGGGCAGCAGATGACGACACATCAGTTCGTGAGATGTCAAGTCCCACCAAGTTAGGCAGCCTGATCCAAGCAAGAGATGCTGACGACCAATCAATGTAATGTGAACCCGCAACTGACAAGAATTGAAGAGATGCAATATTTCCCAGCTCAGCAACATCAATGCTTCCACTGTCAACAAATGCAATCTCGTGGAGCTGATTACAGTGTTTTGCAAGTGCACCAACAGCATCTGCATTAATTTTACAGATCCCTGAGAGCCGAAGTTTCTTTAATCTAGGGCAACAAATGGCAACAGCTCGGATGGCATCACTTGAAATCTTCTCACAATGGTCGGAACCAATCTGCAGGCTCTCAAGAAATTCATGTCGAGCTGCCAATACTGAAAGAGTAGCATCAGTGAGGTCTCGGCAGTAATCTCCGTTGACTTCCCGAAGATCACGTGCCCGTAAGTGCATGACAGCAGAGGCAGATTCATGCCCTCTGAACCGAAGACTCTGTAACCCAGAGCACCTATTGGCAAGGGAAGAAGCAGTTGAAATATCAAAAGTATGTGCACGGAGATCTATTGAGGTCCATAAGCACGGGGTTGAACCAAGAAGTCGCCAGTTTCGGCAGGTTGAGGACAGACTTGCACGGTCACGGTAGTTGATGTGAAGAAAGAGCTGCAAAACAGTGTCATCAGGGAGTCTGGTCCAGTCCACCTGCAAAACGGTACCAGAAGACGATGACCCACAGTCCTCGATGGATATCTCGGGATGGTGGGAAGCTTTTGGCACCACAGCAACCGCCTTCTCCTTCCCCTTCTGGGAAACTTTCCTTCTCACCCTCCGGTTCATCTTTACAACTAAACTCTGGTCAAAATGAAATTCGCTCGTGCCCAGAGAGTCAAGGAATTGCTAAACAAAAACAATGGAGCACCGCAAATCAATGCCTCTTCGAGCACAGGAAAGAAAAAACCATATAACAGCAAAATCCAAGGTTCAACACTCTAATACCCTTCTGGCACAGAAGGCACGGGAGTCACGCTGAGAAATAGTCAGAATTGTATCGCCGGGACCATCTTCCTCATTTTCTGCCCAGGAAGGTTCCTCCTTTGCAGTTTCTGCACATACGAGATTCTCAGCAGGAGCTCGGGCGCTAACGATCGATGACTACGAAAACGAAGGGTGGAAGAGCAATGAATTCGACCGGGAAGCGAATGCCGCCAGCAGTCCAGCACCGTCGCCTGCTCTGGCTCTCTTCGCATTCGGGGTTCTCGGAGACGAGACTGAACCATTTGGGGCTTGCGCTTGCGACGAGAATGATAAATATAGGCAAACGATTTAAGACTTCACACTGGTCATAAATGAGTAAATTCCAACGTCTTCCATCCTAATTTTTCATTTACAGAGGGTTTGTTACGTTTGTACATGGAAAAACTTAAAAAAATAAGAAAATCTAATTTTTTTCGTATTTATATATTAGAAAAATGAAAAAATAGATTAAATTTTAAATTTATAACTGTAAGTACACAATGTCAATTGTAGTGATGCTATGAGTGTAGATCAAATCCACAAGAAGTTTGTCAAATAAAATTATCGAAAAAATTACAACTTATTAATTCAAAAATTAATAAAAAAAACTTTGCATATATTTACATCATCCTTATCCTTTTACTCTAAATATCAACATGCAAATTCAAATCATATAAAACTATTCACAAGATATACAAATATATAAGAACAAAATCCACATTTTCATTCAAATGATCAATGTTTACTAGAATAAACCAAATATCTAAATATAATGCTAGAAACACATTTAACAAACACAATACATGCATACAACAATGAAACAAAACTTATACAATGGATGCAACACGTATATACACTTGTACAAGGACTTCTCCTCTCAATCTCATCATACCTTTAAAGCTCTTTCACCCTTCCCTAGTAGGTGCTCCCTTGTTGAATGTAAACCTTCCCACTCAACTGCACCATGGCATTTGTCACACAACGTGGCACTCACCAATGAGAGGAGTCTTCAAAGACCGTATGTTGGGATAGATGAATGCAACCAAGAACTCACAAACCTCTTAGAGATGGACATCCAATGATCACTGTTGGTTCCAACACCTAGGTCAACGGAAAAAGGGGTTGTTGACACTCTAAATTTACAATCCTATACCTCTTTTGGTGAATTCTTGTCATTTAAGAATTATGCAATCATGTTCTGAAAATCTGTATAACAATTAGCCCATTCGTTATATTGATTTTATTGTTCTACTAAAATAGAGTTTTTCGAAACATCATTCAGAACATTATTCAACAAAATGAAACTCATACCCTTACTACCTTCCTTTACATATCATTTAACACAGAGAAGTTTGGAAGATACCTTAGAATAATTCTCACCAAAATGAAAGAATTGTCATAAAATTATCATTTTTGTAGTGACACTCGACATAGGTTCATCTCTTCACACAAACAGGGTAATGAGAAAAGAAAATAATTGTTATAGAAAAACTAGGTTAGCAAGACATTAATTAAAATGAAACAAGAAAACTCAACCCATTACATAATTTAATTTGAAATCTATCTCCTCTAAAGGTAATAGTATGCTTTAAATTGGCTCTAGAAATTCTCCTCTCTAAGTATGGTAGGGTCTTCTCATTAATCCTAATAGCAACACTTGAAATTTACATTCCTTCAAGTTTGTTCACAAATAAAAACATAAATGATATTAAAGATGCGAAAATCAAAAATATCACAAATAGCTAAAAAAAATTTAAAAGTTTGAAATTTTTTAACATACTTAAACCTTCCCTCCATACTTAAACTTTGCATTGTCCTCAATGTAAATAGAAAATTTCAATATAGAAAAGGAAGTATATGACACATAATGAACATAATAAGCACACCCTCAATACCTATCATGGAAATGTGATGCATGCAGAATAATGCATTGAACTCAACAAGCTAAGTCATTCGAAATACATGAGTAATGCTCAAGAAATTAAATGCAATTGCAATGTATCAATAAAGAATAAGGATAAGGGTGTAATACTTTGGAAATTACAGAAACAGTATAATTGAAAACAAAACAGTACATATATATATATATATACTTGTGGATTTCTAATGGCTCACAAGAAAGCCAGGTGATTTATAAACAAATACTACCAAATTGCAGCCTTATTGGCTCAAGTTGTGTGGTGTTGCTCATCTCCTCCATAAGCCACATGCCCATCAGATAAGTGGGGATTCTAGACAGATTAACTTGGAAGTGCAGCTTTGTTTCTTAGATTAAGTGAATTAGATATTTGGTTTAATTGTGTCTCAATTCTTTTAATAATTTGATCATGAGCAGCAATTTAAGAATTAGACTTTAAAGTTTTTCTACTCTTTACATTAGGTGTGCGAATTGTCTTTCAATATTTTAATCATTAACTTGTCAATTTTGATTTAAGTGTAATGAACTATTGTTCATTGCATTTTCTTCAATAAAAGGCTATCCTACAGATTGATTAGGCTGTTGTCCTTGGTTTCTCCATGAAAAATTAGGATGATTCCTCCACCTAAGGTTATAAGTAGGATTAAAATTAGAATTGTTGCATTGATTATAAAATAAGGCATTAACATCTTCAAATTCATATAAAATGGGACATTCCTTCGTAACATAACCTATGGTAAAATAACTTGTACATTTAGGCATGTTAGGCTCAGTCTTTTGTTTGAGTTGTAATTCAACAATTTTGTGCATTAAGCTAGCCATTTTAGCTTCTAAGGCGACATATGGTTCAACAACATGCACTCTCCTAGGTACAGAAATTTTCTCTTGACTTACTTCAATAGTACTTTCCCATTTTGTAGTTCTTTTGGCCAAGTCTTCTAAAAATTTCCAAGCATTATCTATTCTTTAGTTCAGAAATCCATCTTGACTCAAAGATTCTAAAAGTGTTTTTGTTTGATAATCTATTCCTTCATAAATAGTCCTGATTTGGGTAACTCTCTCTATTCCATGATATGGACATTGAGCTAGGACATCATGAAATCTTGCAAAATATTTTCAAAAAGGTTCTCCTAGTTTCTATCTATAATTTAAGATTTCCTTTTTTCTTTTAATAGTGGCATGCATTGGATAGTATTTCCCTAGAAATTTAGAACAAAATTGATTCCAATTGGTAATAGAACTTGGTTGTAAACTGTATAACCATCTTTTTGCAATATTTTTTAAAGCAAAAGACATATACTTCAATTTAATGGCATCAACATATATGTTTAATACTTTCATTATATTGCAAATTTCATTAAATTCTTTTAAAAACTAATAAGCATCTTCTTTTTCAAATCCATGAAATTTTGGTAGCTGGTTAATATAATTGGAATTTAATTCAAATCTGCCCTTAGCACACTCAGAGAGTGTTATGCAGGACGGTTCATCCATTAAGTTAGGATAGAACATGCTACTTATTGTTGGTTCTCTAGATTGTTCTTGCTATGGGATAGCCATAATTATTCTTTTCTTAGGTGTTTAGACTAACCTATGAGATGAATCTCTTAACCAACCTGACATACAATATTTAAATATAAAGGAAAATTTGCTTGTGTACTGTCATTATGTAAGCTTTGACTCTCATTCCACGTTGCTATGCAACATGTGCATCTATTTACAGTAATACCATAATTGTAGTAAATGGTGTATGAAATTTCATAACTGATATAAAACTGTAACAAGAACTCATATAGTTTTGAGCATAGTACAATAGAGATGTTTCAAAATGACATAAAACATTGCAAATGTTCAACAGTGGAATTTTTGAAATAACCCACAATTAGGTTTGTTGGTAAACTTGTTTACCCATGAACTAACTCTGTTGATAAACAGAAAATACTAGGTGCATAGTTGCAAAGTGTTTGCATAGGGAATTAAATCATGCAACCACACTGTAGAAGTAGGCATGGTTAGTTGATGAATAAGTTCCACTTCGAAACCTCTATTTGATAGTTGGATCTTGTAATAATATAGGTTATCTCATGCACTATAAATAAGAGTATCTTCATTGATTAAACAGAAAACTCTGATCCTTTCTTCATATGGCAAGTCAAGTTGTCCAAGATCTTCCAGTTGTAATTCTATGCAGACCCAACTCCATTCCCATTTTTCAATATTCTGTATTCTCCAAATTTCAAATTTCAGCTCAGCATCCCACCATCGAATTAAGCTAAGAGATGCAAGTTCTCCATTTTCCCTCCAAATAAAGCTAATTCAACTATATCATAAAATGAGATTGCCATTGCACCCATAGGGTGTGGGATTGGAAAGAGCTTCACTGATTCATCTTCAATATTGATGGCAATGATTGTAAGTTTGTTAATGTATTGAGGTGTACAACTAGTTATGAAGTAAATGGTACCATCAATGATCACATGATTTCTATTATTTGTTGGTCTTCCTCCAAAATAAACTTCTCTGATTAGTTGCCATTGATTTTTGTCAAAATGATAGACCAACAAATACTATAAATTAGCCTAGATCCCAACTGGTTCTTCCCAACAAAATAATTTGTGCATAGACCTTCTATTAGTGTCGTTAAATGTTAGAGTTGCACTTGAATCAAGTAAGATATGATTTTCTCTATTTGGGTTTAGGAGTATCAGTTCTATGTTTGTAACAGGATTTTTTATCCCAATGTCAGCTCTATAAGAAAAATATTCTCCATAAGATCTGTAAATAATTAACCCACTATCACATTCTAGAATATTGTGAACTCCATCTAATGCTGTAAGTGAAATTCCTGCCTTAGAGTCAAGTCTATGATACACATTTTCCTAGAAGTGCATCATACAAAATCACTCCACTAATTGTATTTCTCATTTTATATGCTTCAAGTGAACAAAAACAATGCTCTGAAATGAATGCATGTGTCCTCTTGCATACACAACTTAATTTGCATATTTTTCTTGCTAGCAGATAAGTCAAAACCTCTTGCAAGACATCTATAGGAATTTTCATTACTCTCTAAATTCCATATTACACAAAAATAGTACACTCAGTTAATTAGTTAGTCAAAGAAAGTGTCAACTAAATGTATCTAATATTCATGAAGTAAATGTGTAATATTCAAGCATTAATATGGTTAAAATGAATGCAATAATAATCCCTTAAAAATTCTATCGTTTGAGATAATCAACGAAATTAGCTCGTGGCTAAAGATGTTTATCAACGAGATACTTCATTGGTCAACCAGTGATCCACTAATTAATACCGAATTATACTACCCGATTATCTGATTACCTGATTACACCTATAAAAACCATTAATGCATCATTCGTGGATTAACCCTTGTTTCACGACCTGTTGTTACTATTCATCTTCTCCCACGAACGAGTGCCATGGCTTCGACTTCCAATGCTCCTCCAGCTACATCTTCTTCTACTTATGCCTGGATAAAAATGCTGAACTTCGAGAAGTTTGGCTTGATCTCTAGAATGTGGCACAATGAAGGAAAGAGGAGGATGAAAAAGATAGAACGAGAGCAACAACTAAAGACTGTGAAAGAAGATATAGCTGAATGTATCAGATTGGGTAACGAAGCTTTAATAGATGTTCTAGTTTTTCTTAAAGATAAGATAGCTTCCTATATTGAGAAAGAGTCCACTCATGAGAGGGTAGTTCACCCTAGAAATGAGTTAACATAGGAACTTTTTAATAAGAGGTGTAAATTCTAGTTTCATAGAGAGATTTACTATTTGACCATAGGTAATCCCATCACTTTAAGAAGAACAACATACACCTCTAACCCATGGAAAACAAAAAAGAAGAAGTTTGTGTCCACTGAGGAATGGATGAAACTATTGAGGTTTGATGACTTTAAATTAGCTTTAGTGGACTAGCATATGACTAGTCGTATGCATAATAAAACCAGAGAAAAGGTTTTAAAAGATTTGAAATATCAGCTTAACTTGTTTCATGGGAAAGTGCAAAAAGAGTCCACTTATTTTCCCCTAGAGGTGATTCAAGCTATTGATAAGCATACAAACCAAGTATGGAAAGATGAGTGTGTAATTAGGCCCAAGAATACTCTAGCACAGGAAATTGTTCATACTCGGGCTGCATTGTGGTTTATGAAAAAATTGTATTTTGCTATTGTTTGCTAGTTGACCAATGAAGAAGTCCCCGAGGATGTAGTTTTTGCCTGCCTCCCCAAAGATATAGATGAGAGGGAGCAGTATGAATTCTTCATTCAGATGTATCTTTCCCTAGGGGAAAGTTTTGAGGTGGCTGAGATAACTACCCAATGTGACTTATATGACTAGAGGAAATGCATGGCTGTTAAGATTGAGCCACAAGATTTTGATTTTGCTTTTGTCAATGAAGATATTGCTAGTCCCTCAGTACCATAGGAGAGAGAAAGAAATAAAGATGTATAACAACAACAACAACAACAGGGAGAAGAAGAAGGATAACAACAACACCAACAACAACAAGAACAAGAATAGGAACAAGCAGAGAGAGAGGGATAGGAGAAAGATATAGAAACAACAGGGGAAGAGGAAGAACAAAAAGATGTAGAAGAAAGTGAAGAAGATATCACCCTCAGGACATATCTTCAACAATTCAAGAAGACAACTTCTTCTTCCTTAGATGTATATGTTCCTAAGAAAATCCCTCCTATTTTGGAGACTAAAGATCAAATAGATTTTCAGGTAAGAATTAAATTTCCAATTTGACCACTAATCTCCATTTCAAATTAACTTAAATGTTCATGTCTCATTTATCCTTAAATTCAATTTTTAGGAACAAGGATCTATGGTGGGAGCAATTGTTCCCACACTGGAATTACAGGATGTTGGGGAAGTGGATAGGACTATCCATGAAGCAATTATATTTGCTTCAGAAGAGGTTCAAGTATACAATTTTAAAATTAATAACTCCTTTTTCAGTTCAGTTTCTTTATTTATTTATATATATAGTTCATGACCTAGTCTTAACCCTTTTCTCTCTTTTTTTTATATGTGGACTATAGGATGCCCCAGCAAGAGAAGTTCTCTCTTCTAAGAGAGAAGAGAGGGAAGAAGGAGTTGAAAGTCCTCCTATTCCTTGCCAATATACGTATCAATTGGAGCAGCTAGAGATTACTGCAGAACAAAGATATGAGACTAGTGAAGTGGAGAATATTTTTGAGATTGAAGATACTCCACATAATCTAATTAGAGAAATGATGATTTTCACTCCACCATCAAAACAAAATGAAGGGGTTACTGCACCTCCAGAGCCATCATCCTCAAGATTTGCAGATCCATCCCAATAGGTAGAGACCAATTTAGTATTTTTTAGAAACCAAGAAGCTTACAATCTCTTCCTATAGATTAAGGGCTACGATGTTTCATTCAACATGCCAATAGACTTTGATTTCATAGATGAAATCAAAGAGTTACTAGATTTCTAGGGGCTGCTGAGAATCATCCCAAGGTCAGGTGGCAATTTAAAGGTTGAGAATTTAATTCCTGCCTTTTATGTTAATCTGCACTCAGAGGATGGTGTATATATTAGCAACGTGATAGAGGTGGACCTACATTTAACACCTAAATTCATTTATGAAAGCCTAGGTTTAAGAAATGAGGGTGTAGAAATTCTTGAATCAACTACAATGGCCAATTGGACAAAATAAGACATGAAAGACTGTATGGCCATCAACCCTCGGATTCATCTATTCAATAGGCTAAAGTACATGAAAGGTAAAGCTCATATAGTTGCTCTAATCTTAATTAGATCTGTTTATCAAAGGCATGGACATGATTTGGAATTGTCCACCTTTGTTAAAATTGCAACCTATGTAGTTTTAAACAAAATTCAGGTAAATTGGTATAAAGTTTTCATTTCAAAGATCACTAATATCAAGAAGAAACTATTCTATGGTGATCTTATCTACCAATTAGTAACCAGCTCTATAGATTTATCTTCTTGGACTGTCAAGAAATTAAAGTCTAGAGTATTAATTGCCAAGGACCTAAAGCAGTTCTCCAAGGAAGATAACCTTGCTCCACAAATTCCCCATGTCGAAATATCTTCTTCACAATAGAGGATGCCAACCTCACTATCAAACAATGTCGACAAAGTACTACAGGAAATTGGGCAATTGAAAGAAGAGATAGTAGCTCTAAAGTCAAAATTTCCTAAAAATTAAATAGTAAATGTAGTTCCTCTATTGTAATTCAAACTATTGGAGAGAAAAACTCTCCCAATGTGAACATTGGATATGTGTACTTTAAATTTTTTAGTTATAATTCGTGTGTTTGATGCACTTACAGTTTTGTGGTTTGTCGTCTTTTAAAAATTTTCACTTAACAGTTCACTAAATTATATTTTTCATTAACATCCCTCTTCTTAACTGTTTAAATCATGAAATAATCCTTAATCATACTCCAGATGATTAACATCATTTAGTTTCATTAAATCCTAAATTTAAAAATAACATCATCTGGCAAACAGAACCTTAAATGACTCAAAATACGATAACCCACGAGGTCGGTCCATGGGTAAATAGGTTAACCCATGAACTAACTTTGTTGATAAACTCCAAAGGTTCTTTTTTCATTGTTTTTGTTTTCACTCCAACTCGTGGGTAAACAAGTTAACCCATGAACTAACTTCGTTGATAAACAAGTTTACCCACGAAGTACCCTAGGATAAAACACAGTATTGCTTAATAAATCAAATAACAACATTGTACTAACACAGTAAGGCTTAAAATAAATACTGTATAAATCTAAATATTTTTCTTATCTTTTTCTTTTATATATATACTTTATATTTGTATTCACGTTTATATTTTTATATGTTTTTGTATTTATATTTTTTATATTTTTTTATTTAGATATGTATTCTTTTAGTCTTCTTCTAAGTTAACAACCTCCACATCTTTCCTATTAGAATATCTTAGAAAATGATTTAATCTTTGACCATTAACTTTAAAAATTTCATGGCTTTAAGGATCCTCTAAATCTACTGCTCTGTATGGATAAATATGTTTAATAAGAAATGGACTAGTCCATCTGGATTTTAATTTTCCTGGGAAAGAGTGTAATCTTGAATTATATAATAAAACTTTCTGTCTTGTTTCAAATACTTTGAGTAAAATTCTTTATCAAGTGATGCTTTCATTTTTTCTTTAGCTATTTTTGAACTTTCATAAGACATATTTCTTAATTCTTCAAACTCTATTAATTGTACTTGTTTATTACTACCTGCTACATTTATATTTAAATTCAATTGCTTAAGTGCCCATAATGCTTTATGTTCTAATTTCACAGGCAAATGACAAGTCTTTCCATACACTAATTTATATGTTGTTCCCAATATTGTTTTATAAGCTGTTCTATATGCCCAAAGAGAATTATCTAATTTATCTAACTAGTCTTTCCTAATGGTGTTTACTACCTTTTCTAAAATTCTTTTAATTTGCTTGTTAGCACTTTCAACTTGTCTACTAATTTGTAGATGATAAGGGGTAGCTAACTTATGCAACACTTCATATCTTTTCAACAATTTCTCAAAGTTTCTGTTATAAAAATGAGCTCTCCTATCACTGATAATTGCTCTTAGAACACCAAATCGAGACATTATATTAGATCTCAAAAATCTCATTATTATTACAGAATCATTAGTTTTAGTAGGGATTGCCTCTATCCATTTGGTTACATATTCTACTACCAAAAGGATATAAATAAAATCATTTGAATTTGGAAAAGGTCTCATGAAGCCTATACCCTATACATCAAAAACTTCTACTTCTTGTATTGGGTTTAATGACATCATATTCTTTTTTGCAATTTTACCTACTTTTTGACAATAAACACATCTTTTACAATATTCATAAGCATCTTTGAACAAAGTAGGCCAATATAAGCCACTATGAAGCACCTTTAATGCTGTCTGTTTAGCTCTGAAATGACCTCCAGTAGGTTGAGTGAATGGTGACAAAAACTTGTGTACTCGACAACGGCGACAAAAACTAATTTGAACTTTTTCAAATTAATTTTCTTAATAATGTGTGTTCAAAATATTTTAATTTCACCGTAAGTGTATGAGTTTAGATGTACTTAGTGTGCAAGTACAGGTTTATCCACAATGATTGTTTTTGATTGGTGCTTAGCTAAGTTGGTGTATTTAATTAATGGAACAATTAATCCTAAAGCAATGTCATAGTTGCTCTATCCCAAATAATCGCTAGGATGTTTTTTAATCAACTTTTATATCTGTAATTTCCAGAGAATTTTCATTAATGTTAATTTCTTCTTCACTTAGAACATTTGGATTAAAAAGAAAGTCTTTTAATAAATACTTCGAATTTGCTACTGAAAGACCCTATTAATTGAGTTTTAATTCCAAATACCTATTTTTTGTAATTCTTAAACATTCCATATTTTAATTTACATGCATTTAAGTATAATTCAATAAAAATGCCTAAACCCATGAGGTTGGTTTGTGGGTAAACCTATTTACCCATGAGACCGCTCATTGATAAACCACTCATTTGGCTCAAAAAGACTTTACCAACGACGTTAGCCTATGGTTAAACCACTTAAGCGACGGGCGAACTCATTGGTAAACATGATAATAGTGAGTTTCAAATGAAATAAAGTACGATTCACGATTTCTGAAACTTCTAAGACTTGTTGCTTATATTTTTGTTCTTTTTATCTTAAAGATATGACAAACAATACATACAACATAAAACAAAACACATTATGAATACTTGAAGAAATAAAAATAAACATTCAACAGTATGTCAAACATGAGATCATTTTCTAAAGATCGATATAGAGGTGATAAGATATGTGAATGTAAAAGTAAAGAAAAAGGTAAAAGAAAAAGGAAAAGGAAAGAACACCTAACGCTCCACTACAATTTTCACCATTCGAAACTTGCTCAGGCTAAGTACTCTCTTTGTCTTTACTTCCAGTCCATCAGGTTGTCAAGCTGGTGAGCCTTCCTTTTGACCTTGAATGAGATTTTGGGCGTTACTCCACAATTACACCAAGGAATAGAGGAGGAAGCAGCTGACACTAAGAGTCTTTCCTTCAAGGATACACTTAGGTAGAGAAAAGAACAGCAAATACGCTAAAGAATTGGTAGGAGAAGAAGAGGTTGTCAATCTCCTCTTAGAAGAAGCGAGTGGGTGAAAGGTGGGAGATGAAGGAGATGGAGAATGTGCCTGTGAATGGTGCACAGATGAAGAAGGAAGGGGGAGTTGGTTTCATGGCTACGAGACTATTTTATAAACTAAGGGAGTGATAATTCATTAGCTAGCAGTTAGCAAGGACATGGTGCACATTTGGATGTATAAGATCGTTCCATGCAAGCCCACTTCTTTGCTTTGTCTATCCACGTTCTCCATGATCGAGCATCGGTTGAATTAAATTTCGCAGTTCCACTCTTATACGAATTTCCCTATAAATGCTCATCAAAGAATACCTTTTGTGAAGTACATCATATTACAGGAGAAATAATTCATATTTTATCATCTACTATAATTGTAATTGCCATTATATCAATGAAATTCATCACATAGAAAAAGTAATATATAGGTCCATGGATAAACTAGTTTACCTACGAAGTAAGTTCGTTGATTAAGGACTTTACCCACAAACTCTATAACTTAGATAAAAATCATGATTTCTTCTATGAATTAATTAATTTACCATCAAACTAAATCATTGATTGTCATTCAATCACTTCCTTTCCAGTGAACAATCACCAACATATATAATTTACGACTTAAAACTTAATTCATGCATCATTAAAGTGAATAAACGTGCATAATGCTTAAAAGCATAGTTAACATTGCAACCATCATTACCTAATGCAAAATGCAACTAAAACTCAGTAAAACGCATGAATTAATATCTGTAAAATGCATACTTTTGAGTCTGAACAAGTCCCCCATACTTAAGTTTTGCTAGTCCCTTAGCAAAATACTAAAATAAGACTATAAAAACCATGAAAGTAATAAAGACAACTAAATAAAATTAATTAAAACTATACTAGGCCATTTTCGTAGGGAATACGACTACACTTAGTAGGTGCAGCAAGCCTTTAAACCCCTAGGTTACCCTAGTGGCAGAGTTGTGTCTCTCAAGAGTTTTCAGTGGATACACCTACAAAGTCCAAAGAAAAAGAAATAAAGAGAAAGAGAAAAGAAATAGAACCAACAAAAGATCATCTGAATCACCTATTGCTATGAAAATTTTAGGGGAATGAGATGGCTCAACCTTACAACACTCCCTCTCCTTGCCCTTAAATTGAATAGAGTCTCCTTAAAATGTGAACAAGAAATCACCTATTCATAAGAACTATCTGTCTTGTGCAAGCAAGATGAAATCACACCTTCACCACTCTCAATCAAGAATTTAATCGTTTAAAATAGACACACATCTTACCAACAAAAATGGTAATCTAAGATATTCCCTTCCTTCCTAAGATATTGGAAAATGCTTTGGTAGGTAGACAAGGGAGACAATTAATATACCATCACTCGAAATGCTCAATTGTTGATAACATTCCACATCACCCTTCACATCTCAAGTGACTTCCCCCCTTTTCTACCCAAATTGACGTTGATTCCTTGATTTTCTCTTTGATTTTTTTCACAACTTTTCTTTCTTTTCTTTTCTTTCTATTTTTTTTTTTTTAACATATGAAATCTATTCACAATTCTTTTCCATTAATAAAATGTAAATACACAAATTAAATGACATAACTATCATTGCAACTTTAAAACTAATGAGTGACCCTTAATTGATTAGCAATAATACCTTTTATCTCCATAACCTAATTTCCAAAGAAACTCCATGGAAAAATAAAGCTCATACCCTTGCTACCTTCCTCTACATATCCTCTTACACAGAGAAGTCTAAGAGATACCTTAGAGTAATTCTCACTAAAATGAAAGAATTGTCATAAAATTATCATTTTTGTGGTGGCACTAGGCACAGGTTCATCTCTCCACACAAACAGTGTAATGAGAAAAGAAAATAATTGTTCTATAAAAACTAGGTTAGCAAGGCATTAATTCAAATGAAATAGGAAGACTCAATCCATTGCACAATTTAATTTGAAATACATCTCCTCTAAGGGTAATAGGTTACTTTGAATTAGCTTTGGAGATTCTCCTCTCAAGTATGATAGGGTCTTCCCATTAATCCTAATAGCAACACTTGAAATTTACATTCCTTCAAGTTTGTTCACGAATAAAAACATAAAAGATATTAAAGACGTAAAAATCAAAAATATCACACATAGCTGAAAAAATTTTAAAAGTTTGAAAAATTTTAATATACTTAAACCTCCACCGCATACTTAAATTTTGCATTGTCCTCAATGTAAATGGAAAAGTTCAGTATAGAAAAGGAAGTATATGACACATAATGAACATAATAAGCACACCCCTAATACCTATCATGGAAATGTAATGCATGCAGAATAATGCATTGAACTCAACAAGCTAAGTCATTCGAAATACATGAGTAATGCTCAAGAAATTAAATGCAATTGCAATGCATTAGTAAAGAATAAGGATAAGGGTGTAATACTTTGGAAATTACAGAAATAGTATAATTGAAATAAAAATAGTACATATATATATATATATATATATATATATATATATATATATATATACTTGTGGATTTCTAATGGCTCACAAGAAAGCTAGGTGGTTTATAAACAGACATTACCAAACTACAGCCTTATTGGCTTAAGTTGTGTGGTGTTACTCATCCCCTCCATAAGCCACATGCCCATCAGATAAGTGGGGATTCTAGATAGATTAACTTAGAAGAGCAGCTTTGTTTCTTAGATTAAGTGAATTAGATATTTGGTTCAATTGTGTCTCTCCTATCACTCCTATCATGGCATACATGAGGATGCCCATGGCAGCCGCATACGGAAACCAGGTCATCTCCTTCCGTTCCTGCTCTTTGCTTGGTGATTGCATTTTCAACAACTTGAAGTGGGCTCCTAGAGGAAGATCTGTCTTCCTCTCATCTATGATGTTGAATCTCCTAAGTACTTTCTTCACGTACTTCTCTTGATTCAACCTTAACATGTCGGCCTTCTTGTCTTGGATGATCCACATCCCAAGTTTCTATCGAGCCTCGCCCATGTCCTTTATGTCGAACTTCCAACTGAGCTGAGCCTTCAACTTCTAGATCTCCTCTATGCTAGAGCTTACAATCAACATGTCATTTACGTAGATCAGTAGGATGACATAGCACTCCTTCATCATCTTGATGTAGTAGTAGTAGTAGTAGTTTGTATTACATTTTTTGAAGCCCACGATATAGATGAAGCTATCGAATTTCTTGTATCATTGCCTCGATGCCTACTTCAACTCGTACAAACTTTTCTGTAATCGACAAACCAATCCAACTTTACTGCCAGTTTCCACATACCCATTCGGCTGCTGCATGTAGATCTCCTCATCTAGATCACTATGAAGAAATGTCGTCTTCACGTCCATTTGTTCTAGGAACAAATCCTTGGTATTGTCCCAGACTCTCCTGATACCTTCTTTCTCGTAGAAGTCAATGAACTCTCTACTATCATACTCTCCATCGTTATATGATCTGATGCACCTAACCTTTCTCCCTGTCTGATTCTCCACTTCTGCCTTTCACTTCCTAAAAGTTTGTAAAACATCTGACTTGTGTTTGAGAAAGTGCACCCAAACCTTCTGAGTACTATCATTGATAAACGTGACGTAGTACTAGGATCTGCCTAACGAGTGGATAGGTGCCAACCCCCACACATTTGTGAGAACCAAGTCCAACTTACTCAATCTTGGCCTGTAAATTGCCCTTGAGAAGCTGACTTTCTTTTGCTTCTCCAAGATACAGCTCTCATAGCCTAGAGGGACTTCCTTCAGTTCCAGAATCCTTCTGCCGACTGCCAACACCTTCAGTCCCTTCTCACCCATGTGTCCCATCCGGTAGTGCCACTGCCCAGACACCTTTATGGTGGCTACCACCACTATCGATCGGATTTCCTCCTTGCTCACCATGAGATACAGGGTTCTAGTCCTCTAGCCAGATGCTATCACTTGGATACCCTTGGTCACCTTCCACTTCCCATTGCCAAACCTGACATGGTGACCCTCCTCGTCAAGCTAACTAACGGATATCAGATTCTTGGCCAAATCTGGGATGAACCTCACCTCCTCAAGTTTCCACAATCCCTGCTTCGTTTGGTTCAAACTTCACCTCATCTTAGAATGTCCAAACTCGAGTTGTTGGCCAAGTATACCTTCTGTATTGACATTTCACAGTAGTTTCACAATAGCTCCTTTCAATATGTCATATGGAACAACACTCTTGAGTCCATCACCCATGTGTTAATTGAACTATTGACACAACAAATCAAGGCATCTTCTGCCTCATTTGCCAATTGCTCATAACCGAATATAAACCATCTCGCTCCGCTTCTGCAATGGATTTCACCTCACCACAAATCACCAGCAAGGGGAGCCACCTAGGCTACCAGAATGGAGGACGTGTGGCTACATTTTGTGGGTATACGTTGCTCCTTGCACCTGTGACTCTCCACACATCTAGCACCTAGAACAGATGGAGGAGGGGTTGCTATTCACAGCTCACCCACAGCCAGACGAACGACCCTCTTCTCATGGACAACGCTGCCTTCGTTGAACCTTCCACTTCTACACCCAAGCACGCCAATGAGAGGACCCCGTGAGGGTGTTGCAACCTCCACGTTCTAACGCCTCTTGACCACCAAGCAGAGGAGGGAGGATGCCGCTACTAGCTCAGACACGTCCTCCTTAGGAGAAGAACCAAGGTAGGCAGCTACAACTTGTGGAGGAGGAAAGGATGGGTTAGGGTTTGCCCTAACTCTCATTTTTATACATGATCTGGTGATTTGCAATTTAACTCCTCATATTCCTATGAATTATGTTCTTCAATGAATCTTGTTAAGATCGATCACGACTAGGAGAAGTGAATAGTGATTTTATAAATTTTTAAGTATTTTCGTACAAATTTAATTAAGATACGAAATAAACAAAGTGTGAATAATTGAATTGATGCAGATATAAAATTGAATAACTCACAACAAAACCAAATACGAAATTCAAAGCAAAATGCAACGGAAATAAAGCATACAGAGATTTTTAAATAGTTCACCAACTAACTACATCCACCCTCAAGCTTAAAAAACTTGAACCGAATCTAATCACTATTAAATTATTACAAACTAAGTGTTTAAGGTTAAATACCTAACTAACTACAACAAAAGTTTGTGGTCACACCCTCCAACTAACACAAAAACTAAGTATTTAAGGTAAAACTCTTCAACCAATAAGAGTTTGAAGTCGAACTCTTCAACTAACAAAAGTTTAAGGTCAAACTCTTCAACTCACTAATCCAAAAGGAGTACCCATTTAGGTCAAACACATGTCAAACCAACTAAGGAAATGCAAGAACAATCTCTTACAAAGTAATCAAAATGAGTTTA